>FIZT01009858.1:0-10121 GCA_900065295.1 Paracoccus marginatus
GAAAACAGTCAGAATTGCACCAGTGAAAAAAATCACTGAAATTTCGGTGAATTTTTTCACTGGTGCAATTCTGACTGTTTTTCAGTGATTTTTCACTGATTCCAATTGAGAGAGCAGGATTAAGCGAAAAAAAATTCTCATAAATCATAATTAATGCACCCCTTTTATTTTCACTCCATATCCACGTAAACAGCCTTAGATATCTTTTTTTAGGGCTTAGAAAGCCCCTAAAAGTTTTTGAAATTAACCAATTTCATCATAATTAACCTAATATCATAAGTGGATGGAATTTGCTTGATTTCAAGACTGTTTGAGGACCCCTTGAGGGGTGAAAAGGGTATTTGAAGATGTTTAGGTAGGTACGGGGTAAAAAAAAGAGGGATACAATAATTACGATTCATGAAATTTTTTCTTCCGCCTAATCCAAAAATATCTCGTAGTTACCGAATTTTGGGTTTTTTGAATCAATTTTTGGAACCCCTAAAAATTGATAAAAATCGGTGACATTTTTTTTCTACTCTTCCGGAGTCTCAATAAGACTGATTACATAGAAAAATTCGAGAAAAATTTTAAATTAACGTATGCAGAAAAATTTTTGAAAATTTGAAGCTTTGATGTAAAATGGGTAGGGGGGGGGGGGTTAGAATAGAGCCAGGGACTTGAAATTTTCACCACGTTATTTCGACGTCATTTGGCCGCTTTTTTCACTCCCCTGTTTCAACTTTCTAAAAAAAAAAGGCCAAAATTAAGACATCCTAGTACCTACTTACTTTTCCTTTATCTAACGAGACTATTTTGCACGCTTTCAATGCTTCTTGATTACGACCTTTGCTAACGAGCCAGGTGGGACTTTCGGGCGTGAACAGGTACATCAACATTATGGGTAGGATAGCAAAACCGATATTAATCCAGGCTACCGTCCTCCAGTGCAGAAAACATCCGGCCAAGTATACCAAAACCATACCTAAAATAAACGTTCAAAGTTATCGATAATTCTAAACTTGCATACACGCTTCCAATAAAATAGATTCTGATAAGTGGGATGATTTCTTTGACATAATTATGTAGTATCATTTCGATGGGTAGGTAAACTTGATTAAAAAAAAAAAAAAATGAATAAGGCGATTTAATCGATGCAAATGTATAGGTAATTAGGCATAAGTATAATGGGTAGAGACAGAATTCGAAAACTTAATAATTTTTTTACACCGATATAAAACAATCGAGCTACATGGCAAATCAAAACCTACTAATTTGTACTTACCTTGAGGAAAACGATATCGAGGTGTGAGGAGGCAAATAAGCTCAAATGTAAGCAGGATAATTACCTACAAATATTTCGTAATAATTGCACGGCCATCGAGAAAGAATTTTTAGAACGATGAAAAAAAGAATAAAAATCGTTCAATTCGTTTCGCATTCAAAAAGAATACTCGTAATTTAAAATTCATGATTTTCATGCGAATCGATGAAATTCATTACCTACGCCCGGGGCCAATTTTATTCTACTCGACCAATTTTTACAAATTCGCGTGCAATTTCGAACTTGCCCACTGCATCGTAAAATCAATTAGCACAAAAACACCGAGAGTTACGCAAAAATAATATTTACATTTCGTCACACAACGTCACATTCGGGTCATGTACCTATGCACATAGAGAGGCTAGTTCGCGATTTGTGATACAACATTGCAAAAAAAAAAAAAAGCACTTGCGTATAAAACTACTATAAGGGCACCGAGCGAGCTAGGCAGCGAATACCTAAAGCTATGAAAGTAATTAAAGTAGGTACGCGTTTAAAATTTCTGAAAAAAAGTATCGATGATTATTTGATTATTGATTGTATAGTTTATTAATATCAAACCTGTTGACTATCTTGCCGATACAGCAGCGTGTATCTTAAATATGGAATTCGCAACTATATAATCTATACTTTTTATTAATTCATTATCTAAAACAAATATATCGGTTATGGAACACACATACATATGAACGAAATCACAATCACATCACACAGATCGGTGGTAATACGTATTTTACTATCGCCATAGGCATATTTTTCATTTTCATTTCATAATAAAGCAATATTTCTATTGAAAGAAATCAAAGCATCGCAGTAGCGCTCGATTTTTTCCTACTTCTACAAAAGAAAATTTATGCAGAAGAAGACTCTATTGGGATAATATTCATTTTCAAAGCGTCAGTGTGAGATTATTAAGAAGATGTCAGTCACACATACCTAGCCTCAAAAATATATAGGTACTGAACGTACGGATGAGAAAAATGCTGAGAAAATATACAACATTAGGTAAGGTATTCGTATAATAGAAACGCAACGAACATGCCCTAAGAATGAAATACATTTTGAAACAGACCTGAGTAGGAACGACGACGCACGGTTCAGTAAAATTTGAACCAGTATACTGGTGAAGAACTGAAAGAAAATTATGAGCTTAAAACTAGGTACGAATACTTGTAAAAAAAATATAAAAAAATAATGAAAAAAAATTCTAGCATAGCGTAAAAGAAGGAATTAACACAAAGCGTTTTCTTTTCATTTTCAAAATAAAAAAAAACTCGAAATTATATTTGAATAAGTAAAAATTTATGAAAGATTTACCACATCATCTCTTCCCACTGTCATTGGAATGTTTTTTTTTTCCAATGGAACGAAGCTAATGGACAGAGCTCACCGTATAAATACGGTCTTAACACGTGCTACCTGCGCATTAGTCAAAATACACATCTACAAGCTGATAATACAAATATTCTTCAGAAACGCTAAGTCATCAACAAACATTTCCAAAAAGTAGGTAATATCACATTTGTAGCGTTTTACGTAGTGTATACTTACTGGTACGTTTTTTTGCGTGATTTTTTTTTTCTTTTTTTAATAACTGATTACAAATTTAACCCAGTCTTTGAACGTGGGTAGGTAGGTCAATAAAAAGTCTATGTCGTAATTCCCTACTCAATGAAGCATAAATTTGAAAATTTTCTCGACCCTTATGAGACATTTCAAAACAAAACAAAACGAATCAGAAAAATCAGTGACCATAACGATGATAAAAATCGTAATGGGCAAAATCAGAACCAAAACAATAGAAAGAGTATAGAGCCCTCTGAGTAGGGTGAATCAACTCTGACAACGAATTTTGAAATTTTCTAGAGGAAATTGGTCCTAATGGTTTGAAACCCCTGTGACAAAATTTTTAGCTCCCTACCTCCCTACTAACATCTCTTATGGAGGGGTAAAACACAATTTTCGTTGGAAATTTTCATTTTTCGTAGTTTTCAATCGAATTTTTTCAAACTTGCAGGGATGTTGGACACTATTGAGGGCTATTTATGGAATTTTTGGAAAAAATTTTCGAGCATTTTTTCAAGGTCAAATGGGCATTTCAAGATTTCTACCGGCCATTTTGGTAACTCCTTTTCAGAGGAGAAATAATGAAAAAATATATAATGTGCACCTAGTCTAGATGTACAACATAAATTTTTTTTTCAGAATTTTTTATATGGGTGGACGACCACCAAAAATGTAAGAAACTGATTTTTTGCCCCTTTTTCACGCTTAAATGGGTCAATTTTGTTCAAATAAAAATTCTGAAGCCAAATTCAGATTCTGCAAGTCAAACTACTCCCATCTAGAGATTTTCCGCAAAAAATTCGATTTTTTAGTCCACTTGAAAAAAAAAAAATTCAAGTTTTGCAAAAATTATCGCGAAAAGTGTCTAGATGGGGGTAATTTGATCTGCCAAATCTTAATTTAGCATCGGATTTTCTATTCGACCAACATTTACCTTCTTATCTCGTTGATGTTTGAAATTCCTAAGGTAAAAATTTCAAAAAAATGCTCGAAAAATTTTTCTTAAAAAATTCCATGAATAGCCTTTAATAGTGTCTAACATTCCTGCAAGTTTGAGAAATTTCGATTGAAAACCACGAAAAATGAAAATTTCCAACAAAAATCGAAGGGTCAATTTTGGCCAAATACAAAATTTCAACGCCAAATTCGGATTCTGCAGGCCAGATTACCCTCATCTAGATACTTTTCGCGATAATTTAGGCAAAACTTGAAAAATTTGATTTTCCTCTTCCAAAAAAAATTATCAAAAATCAAATTTTTCAAGTTTTTCCAAAATTATCGTGCAAAGTGTCTAGATGGGAGTGATTTGGTCCGCAGAACCCGAATCTGGCATGGGAATTTCCATTCTACCAATACTTGTCTCCCTACCGTGTCAAAACTTGAAATTCTTAGGGTAAAAAAAAGTTCAATTTTTGTAATTTTAGGCAAAGTAGTCGCGAAAAAGGCGTACAAACGAGTAATTGACTCGTTGAACACGATTGATTTTTTGGTCATTTTTTCCTGAAAATGTAGGGCGATTTGAAACAACTTGTTCGCGAACAGAACGGAGCAAAAGAATTGTTCCATTCGCCATTCCTGTTTAGCCCATATTGATCATTTCCTCTCCTTTCTTTCCCAAGACTCATCCTTCAACATTACGAATTCATGGGTCGTACAGAAAAAAATTCCCAACAGAAGTTGTTCTTCGACATCTGAAATTCATTTTGGAGCCACTTCAGCCCCCAAAATTTTAAACATCTGTTTCGAGAGAGTACCAAAATCAGGTTTTCTACATTTCCAAACAACAAATCTAGGTAGAGATTACTCTATAAAGGAAAATTTATCGAAATTGATAAACATCTTCGGCATAATTATGTACATCATGGAAGATTTCCAAACTTGTTTGGAAACTATAACATGGAAAATATCAAACTTTAGATTAAAAGATTGAAAGATTCGAGAAACTGATCACAAGTGATAAATGCGTTGAGGGAGTAAAGCTAAGCGCAAGTTGTATGAAAGTTATCGACAAAAAAATTCGAAAACAAGTTTGATAAAGAGAGCTTATAATGAAAACGAGCTCTCGTATTTGGTTCCGCGTAAAAAAGACTGAAATTACACAACCGACGATGGGAGAATTTCCTTGGAAAATATTCGCCATAACGATAAGTTATAAATAGGGAACAGAAAGGTCAAGATCGCAAATGAGTTTGATCTCACGATCAGATAAATACAGTACGGTATCAGCGTAACGAGCAGAGAAGGGAAACCAAAGCAGATACCATCAAGTATCCTACTAATAGGTATCTATTGCGTAACGTCATCGACGATCAAACAGATTTCGTACGTACCTATACGTATTATGGCGATCGACAAATCGATGCAGTTAAAACTTGGAATAGATAAATCAAAGTACCTAAACATATACAAAATACGACAACGAGTCGGATCGATACGAATGCGGTAATTAATATGGCGATGGCGGACGAGGACTCGAGCTAACAAGTACAAAGCGAGTAATAAATTCGTCAATTCTTTCGATGCGTAATTTCCTCGTATTATAAATGAAATATTAATAGATGAGATGACATTTATATGACACATGAGGATAAAAGAAAACGTTAAATTCTTCGATAATAAAACGTAAATACACGAGAAGCTACAAAACAACAATTGTGTAGTATTTCTCGTATACTGACGACCATACGTCTATAGCTCCATACCTAACGTACAAGTAAATGAAACGCCTTCGAGCTAGTGATAATAAGCGTCTCGTCGTCTTTATCAATAAATAGCATCTTTTTTCCTGACTTATAAATTTTTCTTTCGCGTCACACGACAACCTTCGAAGCTGAACCGAGCCTCGCAAGCGAATACAAGTACCTATAATTGACACCCAACAAAACACAGGTACGTTACGTACCAATGTTGGTACAGCTACACCGATAATTAATGCAGTTTTTTTTCGCGATTACCCAACCCAACCGTCAGCGAGTAAGCAATCATAAGGTATACATTGTGTTTGCGTATAATAAAGTAAGTATACGTTTTAAAAATATCACCAACTCGAGTAGATATTAATAGAGAATGAGAAATTAACATAAGATGAGAATAGAGAATTGAATCAAAAAAAAAAAAAAAATGTGTAGTCTCGAGACGAAACCCGAGATGAAAATTCAATGACCTAAGCATTTCTTCAACATAATATAGCCACGTGTATACGTTTACGTACGATAGACAAATATGCAACCTGATACCAATAATGTACGTAGTACGAACAAATTACGCAATAAACGAGAATATGCGAAATAATGACGTGAAAAAATTCTAGACGACGAGAATATAACTATACTAACCGAGAGATGTCATCGTAGGTCCTAGACAAATCAACGTTCCTCGAAGATCTGGTCTGGCTACTTCGGTTATATAAACTGCCGCTGGACTGGAACCCATGGCTGTGCAAAAATCACAAAACGTGGTATAGGTAATTTATCCAGGATAACTTACATACGAGTATCTACTATCTACTCAACTATGGTACATAGAAACTAAAAATGTAAACATTTTTTTGGGAGAAATTAAAATTTTATGGGAATAGAAGAAATTGACAAAAAAATTAAAAACTATGTACAAACTAGAAATTCAATAACTTTGGGAAGATTGAAAATGTAAGAAATGAGAAATCTAAAATTTTTTTGGGAAAATTGGAAATTACGTAAAAATGAAAAATTTTGAAAAAAAAATGAAATGGAGAAATTTTGGAAAAATTTAAAATTACGTAAAAGTTGAGAATTGTTTAAAAACTGAAAATTTTGGGACAATCAAAAATTAAGAATTGTGTAAAAAAATTCAATAATTCTGGGAAGATTGAAAATTGGAAAAATTTTTGGGAAAATTGGACATTACGTAAAAATGAAAAATTGTGAAAAAAATTGAAATGGAAAAATTTTGGAAAAATTGAAAATTACGAAAAAATTGAAAATGGTCTAGAAACTGAAAATTTTGGGATAATCGAAAATTAAGAATTGTGTAAAAAAAATCAATAATTCTGGGAAGATCGAAACTTTTGTAAAAATTAAAAATTGTGAAAAAACTGAAAATGGAAAAATTTTGGGAAACTTGGAAATTACGTAAGAGCTGAAAATTCTCTAAAAACTGAAAATCAAGAAAACTAAGAAAAAATTCAATAATCCTGGGAGGATTGGAAATTTATAGTAAAAATCAAGAATTGTAAAAATTTTGGGAGAATTGGAAATACATACGTAAAAATAAGAAATTGTGAAAAAACTGAAAATGGGAAATTTTTTGGAAAAATTGAATAATACGTCAAAGCTAAAACTGTGTAAAAATTGAAAATTTGGGAACAATTGAAAATTAGTCGAAAATAAAAAATTGTTTAGAAGAATAACAGTCAAGATGGTCTCGTTCGATGAATGAGTTAATATTACAAAATACTCGTATCTTCGATTTTTACCTAACGCGAACCCGGTGAGAACTCGTCCGACCATAATATAGGCGATATTTGGCGCCGATGCGATCAGTATCCATCCTGCGATATACGGTATAGACGCTGCCTTCAAAGTACTCACTCTACCGATGGAATCTACCAGGAAACCAGTCAGTAACGCAGCTCCAGGAACAATGAGAACGGTCAAACTGGCTGTAATCAAATGAAAACACATTATTCGGTTAGAAATATCGAGCTCTGATTATTCGGGTACGTGTTTTTCGACGTACTACAAGTACGTACGTACGTACATGCGAACTGAAGTATTCATCAGGTATGCAAATGTGGATATGAAAAAAAAGAAAGAAAGAAAAACATATTTGGCACCTATTATGCGACGATCGTCTCATCTACGTTCGTGCGTTTGTGATAAATTATCTTGCAAATTAAGTCTATTTTCAATCTGCACTGTACGTTTGTTATATTATTTTCAATTTCATCAATAAGTAGTAATTTATTGACGAGCTTTATGCATAAATCACTCGAAGTATTCGTGAATTATGGAAGTTGAAAACACCGCAATTTTAGTTCGTTTCGTAGGTACATCGCCTGGTAAGCAAATCGGTAAGCAATTGAATGCCGACACGTGATGGTAGGTACTAGGTATTCAGCAAAAATTAATGAACACGAACAGTCATCATCACTTAATCAGCATTTCGGTTGAATGAACGGTTTTAACCAGCTTCGTTCGTCAGAGTCACTAAGAAGTAAGAAGTCCACATAAGGGTGAAGTGAAAAAAACTTACTTACACACCGGCATCTCAATTAGGTAGTTTAATTTTCAAGAAAATTATGTCTTATTTTTCACTAAAAAAATGACCGAAGAAATTTCATGACGTTTTTTGATATATCTATACCTATAGATGCAAATAAAAATTTTAAAAAAATAAATAAAAAAAGTCGAAACACAATGACCAAAAAATTGAATTTAAAAAAAATCATACACAAACTCCTCCTCCCTCCCACCCTAAAAATCAAGAATTTTTCTTAAATCGGAAAAAAATTTAAAACTAAATGAAAAGTCAAAGAAAAAAAAATTGAGAAATTTTTTGAAATAAGAATCATAAAAAAATAGGAAAACGTTGAAAAAAGTCGATAAAAATAAGTACAAGAAATCGGAAAAAAATTGTGAATTTTCGAAAAATACACTTTTAAAAAAATCAAAAATTTTAAGGGGGAGGGGGAATTGAAAACTCTTAAAAATAGAGACCTAATAATATTGTTTTTCCGAGAAAAAAAAAAACAACCAAAGACTCTTGAAGACAAAAATCGAAAAAAGTGACCAATTGGCAGGGTTGGGCAAAATCCGGGAAAAAAGGATTTCAATTCCGAAATCCGAATTTTGAGAATTTGTAGATTCGAATTCGAAAAGATTAAAATCCTGCCCAACAGAGGATGAAAAAATAGACCAGAGGGTTGAAAATTGCACCTTTCAAGTGCTCCAAAGGATATCTCTAAAGTACACACAATTTTTATGTTTTTTTTTACAAAAATAAGAGCACTTTAAAGACCTCCTGCTCCTTTTTCCTTTTTCACTTCACTCTAATACGCATATCTAATCTACCCAACTGACAATTCGCATTCGCCAGCATCCACTCGTCATTGTTATCAAATAAAAATTAGAAAAACGTATCGTCGATTAGGATAGGTGTACCCGCCTACTTACGTAAGCAAAGATAAAACACCATTACAGTACAAATGAGTTTACGTTGATACAACATAACGTTACCAATACTCAGGAAGTGGTATCTACAACAATGTATCGTGTATTTACATACTCATGTCATGTATTGGGCGCAGTATCGGCAAAAATTTAACTTCGAAAAACGTTAATCACTGCTACTTGAATGTTTCAACTTTTAGAAATTCAGTACCATATTTCTTTCATGACTGATAACGGTGAAAAACAAATACAGAAATAATAGTGGGATGTGTTCATGATCACACGTACATACATACTCAAATAAAGGATTTTATTTTCAAAATCAAATCGTATTGATTCAAAATTTCGTTGAATTACGTATAGTTATACACGCATTCAAACTACGATAGGAATTTTTTTGAGAACTTCATCGAAATTAATTTTACAAAAATTCTACACAGATCACAGATACAAAAAATCATCAAATAAAAAAAAAAACAAATCAATTCGAGCGTCTGTTTTTTTGAAAAATGGTGAATCCAATTTTTGGCAAAAAAATCTAAATTTATAAAAAAATTGAAAAATTTTCGAAAAAAAAAACACTTAAAAAAAGAAAAATTCTGAAAGCAATCAAAAAAAATGAAAATAGGCAATAAAAAAGTTTTCAAAAAATTGAAAATTTTCGAAAGAAGCCGTGAAAAAAATGAAAAAAAAACAGAGAAACCTTGAAATCGAAATTACAAAAAATTGAAAAAAAACATTGAAGCAAAAATTTTTACGAAAAGTTTTGAGAAAAACAAACAAAAATATATTGAAAAATAAGGGAAAACATTTTAAAAATAATCAAAATTTTCTGAATGAAATTTGAAAAAAAAAACTTGAGATAAAAGGACGAATAAGTGAGAAAAAGAACTTGAATGCTCAGAAAAAAAAATTCAAAAATAAAATCGAAAAATGATATGGCTGCATTGGGGTGGCCCTTTTATTATGTACTCGATGGGAAAAAAATTTCGAATGTTTTTCCAGACCCCCCCCCCCCCCGGTGATAGGTGCCACTACGTAAGGAAATCTCCCATAAAAATTTTCAGCTCGATCGGCTCATATCCCCCCCCCCCCCCCCAGGA
>FIZT01009911.1:0-19857 GCA_900065295.1 Paracoccus marginatus
TTAAACATTGTGGTATTGATACATTTAATCGACACTTATTAAGTAAAATACCTTACTTAACAAGTGGAACTCGTGCTCGAACACCAACTCGTGTGGAAAACAGCACTCGCCTGCGGCTCGTGCTGCAACTTCCACACTCGTTGGTATTCGCGCACTTGTCCCACTTGTTAAGTAATATACTATGTATTACCTGATCTGATACGACTGAGGCTAATTCTTCGTGTGTTTTTTTTTCGCAGAAACGGTTCTCTAACTTTGGATAATTTCACCTGCTTGAAACATCTAGTGGAACTGAGACTCAAGGGAGTGGGCGGAATCGAGCTGAAACGAAACGAACCGCAATTACATTTCATTAATAAGGATAATTTAAGAGAAATAGTAAGAAAATGTTTATAAATCGAACGCCGCGTGCCCATCGTACGAGCTCACTACAACCGTGTTTTATAATTTCTTTTGCTCTGCAGAGTTTAACTTGCGTTAAGAACATCGACATGGATTTGCTGAAGACAATCAGCGAGGCGAGTAATTTAGTGACGCTCGAGTTGGGCGATTGCGCCAAATTACCGTCCGAATTCGCCAACGAAATAGGAAAGCTGACGAAATTGGAGAAATTACGCTTGGAAAAATTGGACAACTTGGCTCCTAATTACGAATTATTGCGCGTCGTTAACGGTATGCCCGCACTAAAAAGCTTGGAATTGATCAATATCGAAATAAAGGACGGCTTCGAACAAGTCCTGGCCCAGTGCAAGAATATCGAAAACTTTCTCATCATTCCGTTGTACATAGCGCAGGTAAAATTAATCGCGTCTCGATCGAAACGACGCCAAATTACTCACGAGTAATCGTTATCATTTTGTTTCATTTTCACAGTCTGCGACTACCAATCAGCTACTTCTGGACGGTATCAAAAGCTTATCGGAAACGTTAAAGTGTTTCGTCTGGGGTCTAACTACCGAACTGTTGAAAGTAACCGACCTGTTCATGGATCAGTGGCAACCGAAAGGCAGCGGCGGCGCCTGTCCCAATAATAACGCTTCGAATAAGAAGACCGGCGACAGCATACCGGTTCGCAAATTGGTCGACGAACCGTCGACAGACGGCGACGTCGCGCCTACCCACATCGACATACTACCAATACCGAAACTCGAACGTATTCTGGCCACCAATTTACCCAATTCTCGAATTAAAGTCATCAAAGTGCCGTTTCATATGACTTGGAGGCAATCTCTAGCCGAATGTCTGAAGTAAGCTCCTCCCCCTTACCTCCATTCTTCACAACAACGTTCGATACCTTGCGAAGGATTCGATGAAATTGTTTAACTTATTTTGTAAATAATATTTCCACGTGTTTTACTTTTTGTGTAACTTTATCGATATACTTGCGTTCGTTATTTTGTTTGTTTGCTCTTTATTTTCTCCATTTCTTTCTTTTTTTTTAAAAATTGTGTATATTTTTGTAGACGTGCGTTTTAGATTAGTCGATCGTTCATTTTGAAAGTAAATTAAAAGAAAAAAAAAAGAAGAGACTGACTAGTGGTTAGTCTTTCGTTATACTCGTTCATGAAATGAGCTTGTGTAACGAAAGCGAAAAATGTAACGAGTTATCAAATTTATATTCGTAGAATATGGTGAAAAAATCGTGTTTTTTTTTCCAAATCTGTATTATAGGTAGTTATGTACTATGCATTATTTTACTGTGTAACTTGAAAAGAGAAAAATACGTAATATACGGAAAATGTTGATTTTTCTTTCTCCTACAATTTTCAGTCAGTTTTTCGATAATAAGGCTATCACAGTGGAACATTTGAGGTACGAATGAGTGAGTGAGAAACGAAAACAAAATCGAGTACATTTTCGCGAGAGTTCACGTTATTTTTGGTCTTTTTTTTTTAGAATTTTCAATTTGTTGCAACAAAAACGAAAATAAACGATTGGGTCGTTTTTTGACGTCGGTACGACCAACAGTCGACAGTCTCTATGGTAACGGTCGACAATACACAAGCCAGAGACACGTCTATAGGTACACACAGGTTACTCGTCGCGGAAGTAATCGGGAGCTAGAGCTAGTGAACGCGTCGAGATGCGAAATGATTAACGATAAAGAAAAATGCAAACGCGCGAACTGTCGTTCGGGATCGCAGCGTGAAAGACTAGTAATGTTGAAGGACGACGCAGAACAAATAACGAGGGCCGATTCGTTCGCCGATCTGGCTGTGAACAACGGTGCGAATACGTTGATCGGATACATCGACGAGAAATTCTCGCATGCTCGGTCGGCGCGAACTCGATGGAGCGAAGAATGGAGCAAAAGTTGGATAGACAGCGGCGACATGGCTCCGTCGGCAGACACCGCGTCCAACAAGATGAAATCAGAGAGTTTTTCATCGTCGACCGATACGATAACGCCGGTGCTGCTAATTAACCAGGATATCGTTCGTAATCTCGACTACACCAAGTCGAAAACGGAGAAGCTTTACATATTGAATGCGGTGCTGCATTCGCAGCTCGAATCGTTCTACTACGTAGATCTGTTTCGAATATTACGCGAATACTTGAACGAATGCGACTGCGATATATTCCAGATGACGTTGGAAATTCACGAGAAATGCATCCATTCGTCGTACGAGCTGTCGACGGACGCGTTCGTCAACCTGGTCGAAGCGTTCTACTTGTACTACTGCTCGCTGGAATACGACGTTTACGTAGACAGGTATCCGTATCGAAACGCTTTCAAGATTTTGAAACTGGTCGCCAGTACGTTCGGTCGCGTATTCTTACACGTGCCGAGGTACGGATTTCGCAGACTCGAGAAGATAATCGGTAATTTTGCCGACCTACTGTTCGTTAACGTTCCGTTGCACGTGGACGATTCTAGCGCCATGCTGACGCCGATGAATATGGCCGCGTGTCTGGACACCTGCTCGAACTGGTGCAAAATCCTCGTGCACGGATCGTACACCAGAGAAATGCTCTTCAAATGCATTCGCAGGAACGTCAACCTCGTCAAGTATTTATTCGTCGTCGTTTCGCGCTGGATGAATAATCCTTACGTTCCTATTTCGACGAGAAAAGACATAATAACCGAACCGGTGGTCAAGTACGTTACGTTCGTTCACGCCGTTTTCATGTGCGAATTGTTGACCAAATACAAATACTGTTACGAATATTTCCCCGTAAGTACGCGCGACGATAAAGTGATCACTTTGAATACGTTCACCACAACTTTTACAACTTTTCTGCAAAGTAAATGTTGTAAAATCTTACCCGAACGAGTTGTTACGTCGATGGTCGAAAGCGTCGTCCATTTGCTACAGTTTCATCCGACCGAATCCTTGGTGCAGAGTGTTCACAGCATTTTAGACTCTGTTAGCGGCAAAAGTGGCAAGAAAAACGCTTTGCAAATAATCAAGCTTTTGTTCGATAGCGAGTTGATAACAAAATCTTTGATCAATTCCATCATATATACGAGACGGTCCAGAGCTGGATTAACCAATGAAACCAAGTTACTGAGGCCGAGGCCGAATTCTTGCGCCGCCGTTCTGTCATCTAGAAATAACATATTCAATGTTTTAATGAACGTTGTCAACGATGTACTGCGAAATAATCAGAATTCGAATAATTTCGTACGGGTGTTGAACGTGGCTGAGCAGGTTTTACGATGTCACGAGTATTACTTAATTTTTCCCGATTACTATTCCACTTTGGTCGAATTCGTTCAACTTTTATCCCTCAAGTACGATCGAAATAGAAGCAATAATAGAATGGTTAGCGAGGACGATAAATTGACGCTCAGGTAAGAGTTAAACTATAGAACGAGATTGTGTGCTGAATAAGCATACGTCTTCCTATGCTTCGCTTCATTTATTTCGATTTCAGTTTCGATCATTTATACCTACGTACTTTTCCTTTTTTCTGTTTAGCATGGATAAGCTGTTATTCGCGGCGGGTTCTACGCCGATAGGATTTCTTTTTTTATTCAACACTAACGGCGTTCTTTTACAAAACTCGATGACGAAACTAGAATATATCAACATGCCTTGGTACCACATTCCGTGGAAAAATACAAGTTCGAATACTCACCCCTTTCGTTTAGTTTCTATTCCGAGAGTAGCTTGAACTTCGTATAAGTAACTAACAAACGATGTGGAATTTCCAGTTCCATTTGTGATTTCTTCTTCCGAGCTTGATCTCGACTTCAGTGGCTATTGTAACAAAATTCATACGGAATTACTAAAGTTGATAGAAGAGGTGAACGAGTGCAGTCATTCGAGCGAACAACACGATTTCGACGATATTCTAGAAAAAATATTCGTCTGTATCGATTCTCTCGTCTACAACGTAAATGGTACAGCTACGAAAAAATTGACACCAAAGTACTTATTCTATTCAGCACGAAAAACTAGCACCTACCTAATTGTACCTACGCGTGTTTTTATTCGCAGCGATGAACGCGTTATTCAATATCACTTGCGAATACAACGACGAGAACCTGGAGAACGTAGAAATACGTTGTTTCAACGACTTCATCAAAAAGTACGCTCTAAGCCCTAGCTACGAATATCAACTGCAGCACTTAGCACTACAATGTTTGCAACGAATTACAAAATTTATAAGCCTGCGAGTTCTACTCCTCTATTTGTTCAATTACGAAGTAAGTAAATTTTGGCGCACGATAACGTCATTTTTCACAGTACATAATACCTATACTTACAGTTCGTCATTATAGTCGTGTACCTAAACATTTTTCAGCAGCACTTATCAAACCTTCAAAATAGTTACACGAACAGCAACGGTGAAATTATCACCGACGAATGTAGCATCTTAAGGACCGAATTGCTGAGTGGGTATTTCACTTTGTGCGACCAATTTCAAAATCAAAACAAAGACAAAATTTCCGCTAGTCGCAAAGACTTGCGGAAATCATCTAGCGCCAAAATGACTCTGAACCGGAAAAAGGTATCGGAAATTCAAAAGTTTTTGCAAGAAACCAAACACGGTTTATACGACAGTAATTGGCTTCGACAAGCTAGAAAAGCTTTCAAAGCTTCGCTTTCGTTTAATCTTAAGGTAAGAACGTGGATAAGCTAGGATTCGTAGAATACCTTGGACTTACCCAGTATAAAGAGGAAATAAAACTCGATACGAGAAACTTAATTTTTTCAGATGTCTCAGATTGTCGAACTGATAGAAAAATCGGCGAAATCTATAGTTAAGCTTTCCAAAGTTCGTAAATTATTAGTCACAGAGAGTGCGGCAAATTTTAAATTACGAGATGAAGACTATAAAGGAATAGAAATTGCCATAAAGTACACATTTCTTTTTCTTTTTTTTTCGAATAAAAAAAAAGTCACGAACTACGGTAATGTCCTCAATTTCAGATTCGGAATGAAAAACCATCTACTTCAACAAAATTCAACAAATGAAGAAAACTTGGCACAAATTTTCAAAGTGATTAGAAACCATTGCGGGCAAGAAAACTCTGCACAGTGGCTAGGATTTGACTGTATTTTAGCAACGCTATTCATCATGAGTTGTGGATCTGTAGAAAAGTATGAGATTGACGTGAAAAATATTCATTTTTGATCGAGCTTACATAATTGGAATTTCCCCAGGTGTTTACAAATGGCGTCGTACATAATTCCTTTACCAATTACCGTATTCATCTGGCCTCGAGTGACCCCAAATTTTATTCAGAAACGGTACACGTTTGGACATCTTTTAGAATGGCTGTTGTACCAAGAAGTGCCAAATGTTTTTTCTACACTGTCGGTAGGTAGCTAAGTAACCCGTAGGTAAATTATTTATACGGTTCTCTTGTTCTCACATTTAATTTTCTATCAAGATATACGGTATTTCGTGGTGGTTGATATGCAAAAGTCAATTAGACGACTGTTTCTGGAACTCGATGGACTGGTCGAATATCTGCCAGTGGCTGTGCATTACCCTATTATATCCTCCAGATAACCTGATGTATTACTTTACAAGCGTTGCTTATAAAAATGAATCAAAAATCCTACAAACCACTAACGAATGTGATTTAAGAGATGTGCTTCATGTAAGCTATTTCGTGATATTAATAGTTCCTCCTGAGACAATATGAGAAATGAATATCTTAACTTTGAATTTCAGGTAATATTTAACACTTACCCCTTAGAAGAACATTTGCTGTACATGGATTATCTCGCGAAAAAGTACCATTTCTTTATTTCATCTCATTTCTTCGACTGAAATTGAAAAATTGATCCCAAATCATGTGTTTGAAGAAGTAATGAACCACAAACTGCTGATCCTGCTGATAATTTAAAGTCATAAAATAACGAAATTATTGTACTAACTCAATGTTATAAAACGTTGATTACGTTCCAGGTTTTGTATGCTCTGAAATACGACAATAAACAATGTTAAATTTGTTTTCAAGTTAATGATCATTTCATTTCTTTATTCGGTTTCCATTTTGAAAATTATAAAAAAATTTTCCATTTTCCAAGAAAAAATTTATGACGGTTGAACTTGAAATATCTTGAAAATTTCAAAACGCGAGCCGCGACTCTCGCGGTGAATATACGAAGTAATAATACCTACCAAACATACCTATTCAAAAACACAATGACAAAAAACATGAACCCTATTCAAATTTACCTACCCGTTGAAAATTTTTCATTCGGGATTTTTGTTGTTGCAAGGTGGATTGGCAATAATGATCAAGAAAAGTAATCATGCTGGCACATTATGATCGGCATTCCTTCTTTTAGTGACATAAATGTATATTTTTCGCGTATTTTTTGTTAAATTAAAGTTATTTGATTAAAAATCGCTGAAAAAATACTGTGAAAAGTGAGAACAACATGGCTCGAGCAATCTCAAAGAAGCGTAAAGTAAGTTGTGGCATTAAATTTCAACTGTTAGTGGTGTTGGATACGCGCACATGTTGTTCCCTTCATTTTCACAATTAAACTATATAAATCAGTTTCACGATCCTTTTACCGATCATTCAATGGTTAAACCACTGTTTGATCATCTTTCACACGACTTATACTTTATCGCTCTCATCTCCAACTCCCTTTGGCAGTCTTTCATTCCTTGTTTACATTGTAGGGATATTATCCCAATAGACCCATACTCAATTAGCCATATCATTTTCTAATCTTGCATTTTGTCACAGTTTGTAGCCGACGGAGTTTTCAAAGCTGAATTAAATGAATTCTTGATGCGCGAATTAGCTGAAGATGGTTATTCAGGTGTGGAAATTCGAGTCACTCCAACTCGCACGGAAATCATCATTATGGCCACCAGAACACAAAATGTACTCGGTGAAAAAGGGCGCAGAATCCGCGAGTTGACATCGGTTGTCCAAAAAAGATTCAAATTCCCCGATGGCTCTATTGAATTGTACGCCGAAAAAGTTGCTACCCGAGGTCTTTGCGCCATCGCTCAAGCGGAATCTTTAAGATATAAACTGATTGGAGGATTAGCAGTCCGAAGAGCTTGCTATGGTGTTCTACGATTCATCATGGAAAGCGGAGCTAAAGGATGTGAAGTAGTAGTTTCTGGAAAATTAAGAGGTCAAAGAGCTAAATCGATGAAATTTGTTGACGGATTGATGATTCACAGTGGAGAACCTTGCGTAGATTATGTTGACACGGCTACTCGTCATGTATTATTAAGACAAGGTATGTTGAGTGGAAATTATATTGTTTAATTTGATGTAAGAAACAAAAATGCCTCATTTTAAATACGTTTCATCCTACAACTAATATGTTTCTTGGTTATTTGTTTTCACAGGTGTACTAGGAATTAAAGTGAAGATTATGTTGCCCTGGGATCCATCAGGAAAGAATGGCCCGAAGAAACCATTACCTGATAATGTTAGTGTCGTCGAACCTAAAGAAGAACTCCCACCACCTCCAGCAACCATCGTTCCAACCCAAGATTTGAGAGGATTGAAAACTGACGTTGTTGCGCCTGGTGTACCAGTAATTGCGTAAAACTTATAAATAAACGAAAGTTTTTATTTTACAAATCATGTATTCTTTTATTTTTTTTCTAGAATAACTTTTATCTCTAATGAAAGATTTTCAGAGTCACTTTCTGTTTTGAATGAACACAATGGTAAAACTTGAGAAAGACATTACTTTCAATGTTTCCTGTGTGTGCGTGTTTTGTGAATGAATATTTCTACGAATGACTATATTGTTACTGAATTGTTTTCCAAGTCAAAGTCTCGACTATGTTCAAAACTACCCTGTAGTTCGGAATACCTTTCGTTCACGGAGTACATGATTAATGAAGTTCAGTTGTCGGATCATAATCGTACTGAATTAATGGTGCAAATGATTTCGTATCCAAGACATTCTTTGTACGAAATAACTAATTCCTGAAATTCTGTGATATTAATTTTTCAATGACATAGTTTGCCGGTACCTTGCCCTTCGGTGGCGATTACGCCTTTTTTCGAAACTGAGCAAACTGTTTATTTACTACCGGTGATAAGAGAAGTGGATTTGATAACGAAATTCTGATTCGTGAACGATGGTCAGATGAATTTAGAGTTAATTTTCTGTCAAATAACTAAATATTATGATTTTACAATGATGTATCATCGTTTCTTTTCGTTGCTGTTAAAAAAGTATTTAACACGGGTAAAGAATAATTCATTATTTCAATGAAAAAGTTACCGTAAGTAGGTTCATGAAAATTGAAAATTGAGAACCTCAATTTGTTAATTTCAGAACACGATATTCCCATTGAAATCATATTTTTTCAAAGCAACCAGTTTAAAGTCGTGCGGTTTATCAACAGTTTTCGCAGCATCAGTTATTCAGCAAAACTCAACGCTAGATAATTCGGTTCGTACCCTTCGTTTTTATATTTTCAGAAATAATATTCTGTGACTGATCGATGAATTATTCCCATTAGGGAAATGTTCTTAGCGAAGGTATTGACTTTAGCCATCGAAAATTGATACAACAAGCTTGTTCCAGTTCAGTAAACTCTACATCGGAGTTACTCACTCAAATATTATTAGCGGTCATTGATTCTGCCTCGAAGTACAAGTAAGTTGAGCCCATGAGAAATGATTTTCGGTGCAAAATCATCGAGTGTTGCCACTATTCATTACTGGATTTTTATTTAATTGCAGAACTTGCTTGAATGATTTAATGCAAGATCTTGAGCGAGATGTTGAAATAATGGGGTATGGTGCTGTTAGCCAAAAAACTGAAGACGATATAGTGGCAGCAAGAGTTAATGCAAAAAATTTAAAAGATGAATTCTTAGTACGTTTTCAGCTAAATTTCCGCCTAGTTTGTTAGCTCGGTCGGTTACACAGCAGTGTACCTACTATAAACTGAATCTTTCAATTTCAGGAATTAATTACCTTATCAGAAAATATAGAAAAATTGGCCACAGCAACTGCCGAAATTTCATTTCTAACTGGAGCAGAAACGTTGGCTATGTTGATATCGGAAAGACTATACTCTGTACAACAGAAGGTATTTTCTATTTTTACTTTCGTTTAATTCATCGAATCTTTAAAAAATATTGCCATACTTACTACTTATTGTTACGAAATTCATGATTTTGATGACAGATTAAAAATGAAGTAGAAGAAGTGAAGAAAGTGGAAAACCATTGCCTAGAAGTTCAAAAATCCTCAATCATAGGCATGGATAAAAGTTCAGAAATGTGATGCTTT
Source organism: Paracoccus marginatus (assembly GCA_900065295.1). Lineage (NCBI taxonomy): Eukaryota > Metazoa > Arthropoda > Insecta > Hemiptera > Pseudococcidae > Paracoccus > Paracoccus marginatus. Next base: position 9,698 of record FIZT01009911.1, read on the forward strand.
CCTCTAGGTGTTGATGTTTTTATGCTGTAATATTATTTACGTATTTTACTTATTCTTATTTTGTTGATTATTTCTAATAAAAAAATTATTTTGAAAAAATAGTTTTATTCAATTAACAATTTTATTATTTTCATCGCTTTTGCTATTGGTGATCCCTTCAAAATCCCGGAGGTAGGCAACTTCTTTGACTTTCACTTTTATCAATCACCGTGAATTTCTTATCAGCGAAATGCGAATACTATTTGGCGGGAGATCATTCGATATTTAGTTAGATGTGTCATGTGTGTTACTTTTGAATATGACTTCGAAAAATATGTTAAAATTGTAGAAAAATGACCATAAAATTGTAGTTTTACCATCGAACATGTTGTACCCACTGCCATAAAGAATCATGCCAGAGATTGAAGTCAATAACCTGACGGTAGATTTTCCGTACGAACCCTACGAAATACAAAAGGAATACATGTCAAAAATTGTAGAATGCCTTCAAAATGCAAGTGATATAATTTACAAATCGGTGTAACTACTAATTTTATAGCGTATCTCATCTTGCGATATCATTATTTTTCTTTTTTTAGAAAACTAATGCGGTATTAGAATCACCCACCGGAACGGGTAAAACTTTGAGCTTACTCTGCTCTTCTTTGGCTTGGTTATGTGCTCAAAAAGCCGTTTACCAAATACAATACTTGAATCCCGCTGCCGATTCGTTCATATCAAATTTAGATGCAAAATTACAACAACAAACTGGCGGCATTACAAATACCAGCACATGGAGTGAGTACAAAGGGTTTTACGTACACATAATTACCTTCGAGGTATTTACGAAAAATAATTATTTATTCGCAGGTGGTGGGAAACTTCGTCCACCGAAAGTCGTTTATGCATCCAGAACGCATTCGCAACTTAATCAAGTTATGTTGGAACTGAAGAAAACAGCTTACAGGCACGTTAAAGTCGGTGTTCTAGGATCTCGAGATCAGCTGTGCATTCATCCGAAAGTATCGAAAGAAAATAACGTCGGGGCGAAAGTAATACATTACATTACGTATTGAAGGCTTATGAAATTATCGCAGCAAACAAACTACGAAAACGATTTTCTATGTTATATTTTTTACAGCTGCACATGTGTAAAGCGCTAGTCTCGTCGAGATCTTGCCAGTTTTACAATAACGTTGAAAATAAAGTAAAAGAACCTTTGTTTCAAGAAGACATTCTGGTCGATATTGAAGATCTAGTGAAGAAAGGCAAACAGACGATGTGTTGTCCTTACTACGCCTCTCGCGAACTACAGCACGATGTCGATATTTTGTTCACGCCTTATAATTACCTTTTAGATGCGAAAACCAGAAGAGCTCAAGATATAAAATTATTTGTAATTTCTACGATACGTATATTTTTTCAACTCATCTATCAGTACGGCCTCTGTTAATTCTCACGGCGTATTTCAGAACGATGTGGTGATACTGGACGAAGCTCATAACGTAGAAAAAGTTTGCGAAGAATCTTCTTCGTCTCAAATTAGCAGCACCGCAATCGCCATTTGCATAAATGAAGTTACCGCGGTAATGTCATTTCTATTAATTAAAATATGAAGGAAAACATTGAAGTATTTTGGGTTATTCACTCAAATAATTTTCATCTACAGGTTATGAAATTATTTCACAGCGAAGTCGAGCAGAGTAATTTCTCGTCAGAAATGAATCTTCCGAAAGATTTCACGGCAGAAGATTTAGCTTTATTGAAGACTTTATTTATGGCGATCGAAAAAGAAATTGATAACATTCCTTTGGTTTCTAACGGTGATAAAAAATCGCAAACTTTCGTCGGATCTCATATTTTTAATATACTCAGGAAAGCAGAGGTAAAATAGTGTCTTTTTTTTTTGGTGAAAAATAAATTCGTCGTCGAACGATTTCTAGAAAATTTTCTCTCATTTTCAGATAACTTTGGACAACATGCAATCGTTGATTGAATTATTAAATAAAGTCGGCCAGTTCTTAATTACCATTAGTGAATCTCAGGTTCATTTGCAAGGAGCTGGTCTTTCAAAATTCATGGAATTTATAGAAATAGTGTCTTTCAGTTTGGGTCAGCCACGTTCGCTTGAAAATACTGACAAGAATTTTAAAGTAAGCAACGATCCCTATCCTTCCACGTATATTGTCGCCTAATCATTGGTATTTTCGTTATAGTTATACGTTGAAGTTGAAGTTCCTAAGACAAGTTCTGGAGGATCATCGTGGTCTACAACAAACACGGTAGAAAGTGGCGGTAAAGTTTTACACTTTTGGTGTTTCAATCCCGGATTTGGGTACGAAAAAAATCACCTACACATAATGCATTGAAGTACATACTTTTTGTACGTACGAGCAGAGTTTCAAGTGATTTAGATATATTATGTACGTTTTGTAGAATGAGATCTTTACGCGACCAAGGAGTTCAGAGTATAATATTAACTAGTGGTACATTATCCCCCCTTTCGGCTACCATATCGGAAATCGGAATTCCTGTAAATGTTCAACTGAGCAATCCTCATATCATCAAGTCTGATCAAGTAGGTAGCATAGAGAATGTTGCATTTGCGAGTTGGCGACTGCTATGTACCCTAATCAAAAACCACGAAATTCGTTTCGGTTTAGATTTGCGCTGTCGTCGTAGATAAAGGTCCTGCCGGCAACGAGTTGAAATGTATTTACCAAAATAGGTGAGCTGTTGTTTGGAATTTCTTTCTTTCTTTCTTTAAACGTACACGAAATCATTAAAATGTTCCGTCGACACGATTTCATTTTCAGAACAAATCAGAAATATTTAATGGATTTGGGTCAAACGTGCTTAAACCTTTATCGAGTAATACCCGGAGGAGTTCTAGTCTTTTTTCCGTCCTATCCATTCTTGAAGTCTTGCAGAGAGTGTTGGCAAGAAAATGGAATATGGGACCGGATGGCTGCGTTAAAAGTAAATTAGCTTGCATCGATTAAAACTGATGAAAATATGCGAATTCAACTCATTTAACGACACGCTTACAGAGTATTTTCGTCGAGCCACAAAACAAAGACGGTTTAAAACCGCTTATCGAAGAATATTATAAAACCATAGAGGAAAAACAAGGAGCCAGTTTATTCGCCGTTTGCCGTGGCAAGGTATCCGAAGGTTTGGATTTTGCCGATTCTCGCGCTCGAGCTGTAATCGTCATCGGTCTACCTTATCCACCATTTTACGATCCAAAAGTAGTACTGAAACGCGCCTACATGGATGATGGAAGAAAACAGGATTTATCGGTATTTACCATCCGCCCTACCTACGTATTTACTTTCCTTCACTGCCGCCTAAAGTAAATCTTTTCCAGAAATTAGACGGCAACGAGTGGTATCAATTGGAAGCGATGAGAGCGGTAAACCAAGCTGTGGGTCGAGTCATAAGACACGCGAATGATCACGGAGCTATCATATTTTGCGACTGCAGATTTTCATTTCAGAGTAACGTAAAATCACTCTCTGCCTGGTTGCAAAACTACTTGGTACCTAACTCATCGTTTGGTCAAGCCTATAAACTTGTGAATAATTTTTTCAAAAACTGGAAAGAATCACCGGTGAGGAAAATGCCTTGAAAACTTTTTGTACAGAAATAGTGTACCTGTTACCGGTACTTATTCGAATTTATCGCAATTTCATTTTCAGGCGCAAAAATTAGTCTTGAGGCTGGACTCGAATGTACTTCAAGATTCGAGCCAAACTACGTATAGAATGATAAAACCTGCCCAAAAGCTGGCGCCGAGTTCTAGCATTTCGCTGAATAACGATATCACCAAAATCTACGCAGCTGCTCCTTCTACATCGACCGTAGCGAAAGAAGATCCTATCTCAGTCCCGAGTGCTAAGAAGAAAAGTTTACTAGAAACGTTGAGCGATGATGATTTCGAATACAATAAATCGGTACCCACGCATTCGATGCCTATCAATCATCTTAAAGACAAATATTTCGAAACTTTTTCACGTGTGTAATTGTATTTTTATCATGTATGACATATCATTTCAGACCACTACGCCTCAATCTTCTGCGCAAAAAAGTGAAAATCCGACTAGTCAAGCTACTACTACAGCGACCAACTTCCAATTTCAACAAAGCAAAAAAAGAAAATTAAACTTAGCGCCTATTCGTTTCGATAGTAATAAAACTACCGAAGTGAAATTTGACCTGCTCAAGTATACCGCCAAGGTGCGTACTAAATTTGATACAACACCCATTACGCAAACCTTCAACTAACGTGTGCGTTTGTGTTCAGCTTCAAAAAGCATTGAACCAAGATCAATTTGCTGTTTTTCGAACTGCGTCAAAAAAGTATCAAGAAACTCACGATTGCAAAACCTACATCGCCACATTATCGCAATTGTTTTTACCAGCCCACAATCCACAAATGTTGTCGCTATTTCGTGGTAAGGCTACGTGCGAATATTCGTGTTTAAAATATTCGAATATAACTCATGTAAATAACTGAATTTAAGCGAAACGTTGAATCGTTTTTACAGATGTACCATTCTTTTTGCGAAGTGAAGAAGATAAAAAGATTTTCTGGGATCAGTACTACAAACTGACGCAAAAATCGAGTAAAAACACGTGATGTAGTTGTAATATTACGTGCTATATTTGATACGATTATTAAAATGTTTAACATTAATTTTTTATTCATCGAGTAACAAAAGCGTTTTTCTTTTCTATGTGTTTTCTGTCTTCCAATAAAATCTATAACTACGTTAGAGTCTTGTATTTCCTTCAACTGCAGATTGAAATATGGTTAGTACCGGGTTAGTTCTATTTAATAACTAAAAATATCCACTAATCGTTTAAATTCTTTGGTTAATTTTTTTTTTTTTTTTACAACAAGTTTATACGACGCGGCGTAAATTTAGTTAGTTTGTTGCGTGAGTTCGTCCAACTTATCCAAATAGTACTGCCCGTAAACGTTTCTGTTGTGAGAGATTATTTGCATTAATTTTTTAGCCAGCGAGATTATTTCTGTTTGAATTGACGTCAGGCCAGGGGGTATTTGTAGTCTAGCTGGCCGATCTGTGTTAATCGCATCTTTCAAGAACTCGTACAATCTTCTCTCTGAAAATGAAATACAAATTAGGTTCCGACACTGAACCAATAATTTGAGGCGAGCATTGTAAAAGATAACGAGTCGTGTTACCACAATACTTACGAACGATTAAACGAATTCGGTGCTCTGGTTGCAATACGTCGCTTACTTGTGTCACTAATAATTGCACTTTTTCGTCATTCAACGGCCCAAATCCATGCTTCACGAGAAAATCATTACTTTCCTTGACAATTTGTTCGCCAATGTTCGTCAGCGCCGACTTCATATCACTGTAAATATTTTTAAAGTGGTTCAAAATAAATGCCATATTTCCAGGCTAGAGGTAAAATCGAATTCGCGATTAAACTTACGATTCGCTGACGCCTTCTGGCAACAATAAACATACATGCTCTTTAATTTGCTTTTTAAATTCGATTATATCACTTAGAGCGGAACCTACATTCGAGAAAGTAACTAGTATGACGGTAGCGATGACGTTCAAACGTTCGCATTCCTTTTGTAAATCCTTGAACTTGTCTTCATCGGGTAATACGGTCTGTAAACGTGAAAAACAAACCGCGAATAAATAAAGAAAAATCACCCAGACCAAGAGAGATGATGAAAAATGCGCGAGAAAAATTCTCACTTCAGGAAACGGATGACTGGAAGGCTTTAAAAGTTCGACAAACGCGCTGCTCAGAATATCGTTCTTGTTTTCATTTGGTTTTTCAGGATTTATACTACGTTTTAACCATTCGCACGTCGCCTTAAAACTGTCTTTAAAAATGTTCGTCAACTTACAATAAATTCTAAGAAAACTCAGCACCGCATCGTGAAAAAGGATGCAAAAAACTATAAAGTAATCTCACCTGGGCTCGTTTGTAACATATGCTCGAATTGTTTTTTCTCGTATTCTACGCTACAAGCGATTATGTCACGTTTCATAACACCGATTGAAAAATTGGCCATGTCTAAGGTCATCACTTCTAACGTCTACGACACAAATTTTCAACGATGTTTGAAAAAATATAAAGTATAAAAAATGCCCTTTCATTCAACCTACTTCCATTATACCGCGAAATATTTCAACAACGTCGGTCATCGTAGCCAGTTTCTTAATTTCATCGTCACGAACCGGAGCACAAATTTTTCCCATTACCGAAATAACAAAATCCGCGTAAGCCTAATGAAAAAATTAAAAAGAAGTTTTCACTACAGTTTGCAATGTAAATTACTAACGCGTAGTAAGCATATACCATTTGAAATAATACGAAAAACGTACTTTAAAATTCAAGGTACCATGTTCAGTTTGTTGCTTAATAAGTTCGGTGTCTAGGAATTCGTTAATTTCTTGTTTTAATGTCGTATGCCTCGGTAATAACAAATTCATCAATGACTGTAAAGACGATATAAATATAAGTATGGCCAATTGATGGGAAATTCTCCAAATACTTAATATCCGGAATCAAATTGAAAATTCAATGATAGGTACTTACGACTTTAATATCCGTCAGCAAAGAAAGAGCTTGATCGAAATTGGGAGGCGTTTGTTTTAAATTTTCCGCCAGCAAATCCCAAAACGCCTGATGAACGACATCTTTTACTTTTTTCTCAAAACTGAATGTGAACAAATAGAATTTTCGAAATAGGTAACTCGACTGTATCAAAAAAATACAGGAACAGTATGGATGATTACCTGTCCTGAGAGAACTGTAACTTTTCCAGTTTAAAATCACTATTTGTAGCTATTTCGTGAGCAATGGCCATATTTGTGATACCCCTTGTGGCACCCATAACTTCTTCGAGAAGAACGAAACGTGGGGGAGAAGCCCCAGCAATGCCAGGAATCGGCGAATAAGGTTCATTGATACTTCCACTCGTAGTTCTTTGTCTGAAAGATAACAGAACACCTTAGGTTTAGTATTTGTATTTGTTGGAAAAGATGTACGTACGTCGCATAGGTCATTTTTTGGGATTTATAAAATTTATTGATAATAAGTTTTAATTACCTTTTACCAGGTTGCTCTTCAGCACTTTCACTCAGTTGCCTTATTCTCTCGGGAATATCGTCATCTTTTTTTCTATCGTTGGGATCCATTTTTCGAACAGTAAAATTTACAGTATAGTTTTGAAATACAAGCAGATGAAGCGGAACTCTGCAACATTACGAGAAACTACGCACGAATTTTGACTTCCATTTTCACAAAGAACAACTAAAGGAAGTAAAACAACTCAATTCGATGGAATTGAGGAAGTAACAAACTGATTTACCTTTGAATTTTTTCTAGCCAAGCAAAATGATTGAAAATATTGTGTTTATTGTTTACTGTGTCAGCTGGAAACAAGGTTACCAAAGTACTGATATTATACATTGACGCATTGATAAATGCCAATTTGGGTAACACTGTCAAGTTCGGGTCTAGTCGGGTCTCCGTCTCGTCGACAGCTCGCTGAGATTTTTGCAAACAGAAACCGATGAAATCGTGGCATTTTTCGTATTATTCGAGTATTCGAGTTAGTTGGATACATGAATACTCAAAGCTATAACCGACTTCTTCGCTAAAAACTCTTAGCTGATAATATTGAAATCGATGTACAATACACAGGCCTTCGATTTCGGGCTTCCTCTTTCATCAGTTTTGAAAATTAGGACGCATGAAATGCGATACATAATGAGATCAAACTTATCGGGGATAGGCATACGGATTACAAATCACCTCAGTAATTTTGTAATTTGGATTTGTAAAATAATACGCACAAATCTGAAGAAATTAAGTAGAAAAGAAACGCATTTCAAATTAAAAATCAAAAGATAGAAAAATTATAGCAAAACTTTACATCTTTTTTAGAATGCATAAAAGCAACTCGTTTTTCTTTAAAAAATTTATTAAAAATTAGCACAAAAATAGTGAGTAAACGTCGTTTATACAAAAAATTATGTACAGTAAATATCACGTTTCGCAAGATTCGGAGTGTTTCTTGAATAAATAAAGCCAAGTGCGAGAAAGAAAAAATTAAAATATCATTGTGCAAATGTCATAGTGTGCTATAACTGCAAAATAAAACAAACAACAACAAGACGTAAGGAAAATTGATTAATTGATCATAGGTTAGGTTGTTTAATTTTAATACATAAGTAGTAAGTAATTCTAACTTACACGTAACCGAATTTTAATCAAGAATCTTACTTGATTGTATCACTTGTTGAGCCACGAATTCGTTCAAACTGTAAATTTGTTAAATTTCTATTCAATTGAACAATTTGCCGTTGATACTCAGCAGCTTCGTTTTGACTCGCTCTAAGCTTTTTACCTAAAGTTTCTCTTCATTTAAACGATGAAAAAAAAAATTGTAGGCATTAATTTTGAGACAACAAAACGGGCACATTCACTTCTACATCAACAGTAGGTGAGAGACGACACTTACAGGGATTCTTGCAAACATTTAATATTAGCTTTAAGGCCTCGTATTTCTTCTTGCAATTCAGAAACGGAAATATTATGATCGAACTTATTTTTTCTCGTTTCTGAAAGTAATTTTTCCAAAGTCTGGACGTTTATTTTTTCGTCGGAAATGCGCTGTTGTAAACATTGGTTCTCTGCTTGAAGTCTCAAGAGCTCTTTCTCCATCTGAGAAAAGAAATGTTTAGCGACGAGTAGCGAAATAATCGACAAGTAATTATTCAACTCGCTGAATAGGGGCGAAAATATGACGACACGGTAACGTCGTCGGGTAGTACTTTTTTATTGGACGTTTTCACCGAAGATACGGTTGAAGATAACGTATCTCTTTCGTTGTCTATTTGGCTGCGTAATTCTTCGCACGAATCTAAACTAACTTGTAACCTGTCTCGTTGGTCGCTTAAATTGGAAATCTGCGTTTCAAGACTGGCAACGGTTTTGGTAAGTTCGCCGAGCTGGGGAAATAAAATATCGTTGTAGTTGTTTAATATAGCTAATTTTCGCTTTAGAAATTCAACGAAGCACCAACTTGCTCTTCGTATCCGCTAATTAGAGCGTCTTTATTTTGTATAACGTGCTGCAAATCTGCGATTTTGGATTCGGCATTGCGCAAAGAGTTGCGAGTTGATCGAGCTTCACTTTCTAAGCTTTGATTATTACTCTCCAATTGAGTAGCTTCGATGGTTAACGTTCGGAAATGGTCGAGCATTTCTGTTCGTTCTTTATCCTGCCGTAATGTGAAAAAAAAGGAAAGATTATACATTACGATACTTATGTGAGAACAAAATATATTATATCGTACGCGTAATAATATACAAAGTAGATACGTTAAATTTATTCAAAACCAATTGACTGTAGGTACTTAAATCAACAATAACCTTTTGCTGTAATGTTTCCTCAGCTGCGCGAACTTTGGCGATATAATCGTGCATTTGAATTCTCATATCTTGAGTATCTTTTTTTGCTTTTTCCAGTTCACCTTTACACGAGAGATAGTCTTGCGTTAATGTAGCCAATTCATTTTGCAATTTCCTGTTGAAAGTATTAGAAAAAAAAAAAGAAAGGTTTCTGCATAAGTACACATAAATGCAATTTTGTATCTACATATTGATATCGACTTGACTGGTCTATATTCTATAGGCGAAAAAGTGCTCTAGAAAATGGATTTTTTTTTTAAATGCCGGGGACTGAAAAATGTTGTTAATTTTAGGTATTCACGGACCCCAAACCTCAGTCAGTGGGCTCACCCCCTGGGGGGCCTCCGAAAGTCAAATTTTGAAGCCGTGACTACTTTTCGGGGACTGTGGGAACATTGCATTGCATGGTGAGGTACCATCCCCCTCAAAAATTTTCCGGTCGGTACTAAAAAATTTTAAATCCGGCAATTTCAGTGCGGAATTGGCATTTGTATAGTGCCCTTGTGGAAAAGTGATAATTTTTCATCCTCCCCACCCCTTAAATCACCCCCTCCCCCTCCCGAAATTTGAAGAGTGTATATCTCCGGCTGTAATGCATTAATTTTGATGCGATTTTTTTTCAAATCTTACTATCACTTTGTAAATAAAATTTGAAAAATTTTCCAATCTTCCAACCCCCAATTTCTACCCCTCCCCTCAATT
>FIZT01009920.1:0-10251 GCA_900065295.1 Paracoccus marginatus
CCTAATTTCGACCCGCCGAATCGATTGGAAGCGGTTTTGAGCCGTTCGGGAGCCTCCAGCGAATTTTGGAAAATTTTAGGTACCCGAAATTGTTTCGAAGTCCCCAATAGTACCAATATGGTTGAGTATATACATTTGAAAAAATGTGATCGATGCATGCTGATGACCTTTCTGGATTATCTGCGATCGTGTTTTCCAACTTTTGCAGATTTTGGAGCATTTTTGGTAATCTGGAATTTTCCAAAATTTGCTGGAGGCTCCAGAACGGCTCGAAACCGCTTCCAATCGATTTGGCGGATCAAAATTAGGGGGTAAACCAAATTGTAGACCTCTTGCTCAATTTCGTGGAATTTTCTTATTTTCAGCTGGTATGCCCACAATTCGATTTTCAAAAATTCCCCAAAAATAAGGTGGTGCAGCTTAGCACCTGAAATTTTGGTTCTGGGGTTACTTTTACCTCGTCTATCGATTTGTCTTGGTTTGGGCGCAAAATTTTAGTGTCAGTTCGGAGGCTTCCCTTGTTAGTTATTTAAGAATTTCAAAATTTTTGTTCCCAATTTAATATTTAGGATTTTTGAGTGTTTTTTTATCAAAATTTTTCCAAATTTGAAAGTTTTGAAAGTTTTACAAATTTGAACAATTGAGCGATTTTTGAAAATTTAATAATTTTGATAAGTTTGACAATTTTGGACAATATGAGAATTTTAGAAAAATTGATATTTTCATGGTGATGAATTTCAAAATTTTGAAAAAATTAGTACCTATAGTTTTGACAGATTTGACAATTTTGAAAATTTTGAGTTTTGGACAATTTAGCATTTTTGGAAAATTTTAATGATTTTAAAAATTTGAAACTTTTGAAAAATTCAAAAAATTTTCAAAATTTGATAATTTTGAAAAAAATTTTAAAAATTTAAAAAAATTGATCATATTGAAAAATTGCGATTTTTGAAAATTCTATTCTTTTTTCAAAATTCTCCGGGCACGTCTTTTTATCATCTTTTTTCAACTTTTCAGTTTTTATTCATTTTTTTCAATTTTAATTTTTTTTTTTTTTCAAATTTTATGCTTTGAATTTTCGATTTTTTTTTAAAAAGTCAACTGTTACTTATCAATGATTTTTTCAATTTTTTACTTATTTTTATCCAATACAAAAATTTTGGATTTCAAGGATTTCCACCCTTTCTCCACCATATAATACTATTTTGATATTTTTGGTATTTTTGAAATATTTTAGCCTCTACTTGGCCAACTTTGAATAATTTGTTAGGTAGTTGTTATTCTATCAAACATTTCAAACTTTTTCCAATTTTTTTTGTTTTTTTTTTCATGTCAAGAATTTTGTGCTGGAACTTTTTTTCAATTTTATCACAATTTAGTCAATTTTTTATGATTTTATAATATTTTTAAATTATTAATTTAAAATTAATTTTGATTTATTTTTTAAAGCATGTTTTTTAAAAGATTTGTTTGAAATTGAAAAAGAGACTGAATTGGCGACAAACTTTGCTTTTACATGCACACCTGGTACATTTATTCTTTTCAAATTTCTACATTTTGTTACCTAACAGCGCTGTGAAAGGGTTGGGTGACTAAACTGAGAGAAGATTCCCATCCATAAAGTGAGTCGAGTGAATTTTCCCCGACACATCACAGCATGTCAATTCGACACATTATTAAGCACTTCATACCGAGACTAATTTTTTTTAAATTCCACAAATTTGAGAAAGCCATTAAGCTGGTCGGTTAGATAATTAACTAAAATGCCCGCAGATAGCTGCAATTGTCTCCTCTAAAAATAACCTTCATAGATGTCCATAAGTACGAAGCAACTCCGCGCAATATATTACCTAGTAGACCACCATCATAACCGTAAATACATACAAAAATTATAGGAAAAAATTGATCACTCACCTGCTGAGATATAAGGCTAGTAGAAGAAGCAAGCGACGTTATGCTGCCGAATTGCTGCTCTTTCAATAAATTGCTCGCTGATCCGGAATTGGTAGTAGGCAGGCTATCCTCGCTGGTCGTCGAGTCCATCGAAGACATCCGTAAATGATTCTGAGACGTCCTAATGCCATTAATTTTACTCAACGGTTCGGCTTTTTCGAACGTTTTCTTGATATCGTTAACGTGAATAGTCGGCTTAGGATCGATGGTCGGCGCGCTGGTGATTTTGGTAGCGTCGACGTAATCGTTGCATTTTCTGCGGTCTTCGTTTTTCATCACTTGCTCGTAGACTTGTTTCTCTAACTTGGTAAATGCGACAACGTTCGATGTCAAGGTTGAATATTGCTCGTTATGGCCGCTGCAGTCTTTGATATGTTTGCCAGCATCATAATCGACTTCGCTATAATTACCGCATAACGAATCGCTCAGCTCGAGACTCTTATCCAGATTATCGTCGGTATCGGCCGATGAAGAGTTTTCTTTCGTGCTGAAATCCGATTCTTCGCTGTCTGGTATGTCTAAATACGCCACTTTGATATTTTCGCCGGTACCGTACCAATTGGCGTTGTGTTCGGGGTCGAGCTGCGTTTGGTCTTGGTTTGGCGAGGATTGCAGGTTACCGAAGATGGCATTTTGCTGATTCTCGAATACGTCTTTGATGAGAGGCGAGCCGACTTTGAAATCTTGGCCGCAGCTGTACTTGGCCGATGACAGGACGTTTTTACGGTTAATCGCTTCGACGCTTTCGGCTTTCAGTATCCTCTTGCTTTTGCTTTCTTTGCCGCTGTTGTCGCCGTTACTGCTGCAGCTGGCTTGCGAGCCGGAAGTAAGCGTCGATATGGTAGATGCGACCGAAACGTTGGTTTCCGACGATAGCGTCCTTCTCAGCGTTCGGCTGCTAGACTGAGATGGCGAATCGTTCGATATTCGGTCGTTGGTTTGCGCCTCGAAGTCGGTATTCGGCGACGGCGAAGAGGGAGGCGAGTACTCTTGGCATAAACTGGACCTGCTCGAGCTGACGGCCGAGTCGTTATCGCTGTCTTCTTGCAATTTACAACTAATATCCATTCGCGAAATGTACGAATCGTTGGTGATGGTTTTATTATCTTTCTTGTCGGCTATTTTCTCGTTACCGTTGGCGAACAACGATTTATACACCGGAGGCCCGTACAGCAGCTGAGAGTTGCCGTACGAGTTGACGCTGTTACGAGGCGGTTTCGCGGGCGGAGGCGATTTGGTCACTTTGAACACATCCGATCGTAGCTCTTCGCGGCTCGAGTTTAGCGAGGACGATAGAGAGGATGCGGACGACGACACGCCGTACACCGTTAACGTTTTACGTTTAAAGGCCGGCGAATATTTGGGCATATCTGTCGCATTCAAGACCGATTTCCAGGAACTGTCGTATGTAGTGGTATGCTCTTGTTTGGCACCTCTGGCCAGATTGTAGCCGGTAACTGGACAGCTATATCTGTCCGCTTCTTTGCTCTTGATTTCCGGCAAATCGATAATTGGCTTCTGACTCTCGCACGTTTTCTCCGGTATGACGAGTCCGCGCAGCTTGGACATGGTTCTGCGCCTCTGCTCGATCAACGTGGTCAGCGAGTCTTTGCGGGCCGAGTCTTCGTAGGTACCGTATCGATGCGGCGTGTGCAATACGTCGACGAGACTCTGCGACCTCGAGTGTAACGTCGTCGCGCCCGTGAAACTGGTAGTCCTCGTCAGCGACGTGTGCTTTTTATCGCTATACGAAGAGGAAGACGAGCAAGACGAGTTGGCCGGCGCGCCGTTGCTCAAATGGTGAGACTTGTGCTTACGCGGTAACGTACTCGACGAGCCGATCGTGTACGATGGCGACGACATCGGCGACAATGACGAGTCCGGCGAGCAGGACGAGTACGCTGACGAGCACGACGACGACGACAGCGTGAGATCGATCGAACTTTGAGTTCTGTTCATTATATTTATAGGATTGGTAGAGTCGGTAGTACGCTGGCAGTGCAGCGCAGGATACGTATCTTTTGATTTGAACCGATGCTGGCTAGGCTGCGACATTAAATCAGAGTACGCGCCCCGCGATCCGATCGAGTTCATCGAATAGATCGACTTCGAGTAGACCCTCGAATGCAGCATACCGCCAGCTCCGTCACTAAGACCGTCCTCCGATCTGTGCCTCGATTTAGCAACGAATCCGGTACCGCCGGTCGTCGCAGCGCCGGCTCCAGGTGCACTGCCCGCGTTATTCACGATAGCGTTAGAAAACATGGCAATTTTATCCTTGACGCTGCGCTCGCTTTTTTCGTCGTTTCTCCAAGAGGCGTGCGCCCGTGTCCTGACTCCAGGTACGACCACATCGTCACCGGAGGCCGGCCTGCTCTTGCTGGTGAAATGCGTCTTGGATGGCATATGCGGCATTTTCATCGACTTCGCATCGCTGCCTGACTTGCGTTCGACGTCTAGTAGTTTCGCTTCGTTGATTACGTCGATGTAGGCTGACTTTTTCGTGTAGTACGAGTCCGTGTAGGGTGGCGGGTCGCTGCTGGGCAGTGGAACGGGGGCTAGTTCGTAGGTACCGTTTGGTCCAATTTCTTGGTACGTTTGAGGAAACTCGTGACCATCGGGAGGCATTCGGGAGTACGCTGGTGGCGACGAGGATAACGTTAGCAGTGATTCCATTTTGGTATCTTCTTCCTCTGTAAAAATCAAACGAAAAAAAAAAACAAATTAGCGAATTGCAATTTTAAATGAATTGAGGGTTTTAAAAAAATTGCGAAAAATTCTTGAAATTCTTTTAAAAAAATTTTTAATACTTTTTTCTCTTTCCGGCAAGTTTTTTCAGTTTACAGGGGCAAATTTCTGACTTTCGAAGATCAAATTCTCGAAAAAATCTCGAATAAGCATAAATTTTTAATGGTTAAATTTTTTGAATTTTTTTAATGAAAAATATTCAAATATTTTCAATGCAAAATTCAGCTTCAAGAATTGATAATAATAATTATTTTTTCGAGCCAAAAAATCTATTTTTTTATTCAACAATAGGTCAAAAAAAATGACCAATTCTCGACATTGTACCCTACCTGTACCTTACGAACAAAACCCCTTATAAAAATCACACATATTTCGTAACAACATTCGCAATTATTATCAACATTACGAAAGACCTTTACCCTTTGGTTATTCACACCCGTAAATAAATAATTCAATTAACTACAATATGATTTTGTCGTCAAGACTGTTTGGAAGCCCATAGAACAGATACACACACCACGTACGTTATTCAGGTCCGGCGTTTCTTTCTATTTACAAATTCGTTTGTCGTATTCGAACGCGTTATTTCACATTAAGAAGCGTAACACACCCGCAACAATAAACGTTGAAAATTTCCAACCATGTTGCATCACACATTTCGCAGAAAGAATATCAATTAATGTAATGCGAATTACGTCGAATATTCCATACGTAAGTACGTACATATACGCGGACGTGGTACGAGTATTTAGGTTACATGCCTATTTCTAGTCTGATTCTTCGGCCAGAATTTATTATTTTACAAGCTTTCGCACTCCATCACCTATAGACCGAAATACCTACTCGACGAATTTACATCATTACGTATAGGGAATCAGCAAAATTTACACTTATGCAGATGCGACAACCAGAGCATCGCATTTGCCGATTCACCGAACAGAGAAAGAGACTGTGGTGTGGTAATATGCTCAATTCGGCCTCTGATAAGATTTCGCCAAAATTTTTATGCCAATGATTGCAGAGCATATGAGTAATTTTCATCTCACCGCTTGAGATTAGAGCCTCGAAATATCGTCGCCCTGAGATCAAGACCTTGTAACTCCCGATTCCTGTCATTTTGATATTTTTGCATTTTTTCACTCAGCTGGTCAAAATGCATCTTCTACAAAACCAAAAAAATTCTTCTTCAATTTAAACCCGAAATATCGAGGTTTTTAAAAAACCTCGTAACTCCAAAATTGAAGGTAAGACATCGTAAACTCAACCTGTTGAAAATTCCGATGAAAAATTTGATTTTTTCAAACAATTTTGGGTGAAAAAATATTTGGTACTTTTTTAAAAATATTGACGGCAACACTGTCAAAAATGCTTCCAAGCCCTAGGGATAGAAATAGTTTTTTTTCTCTCTTGTAAAATTTTGTGAAATAGACTTACGAGGTTTTGATCCCAGGGCGACGATATGCGATCTATAAATTTTTTTTCAAAACTTGGCATAGAGGTAGCACTGCGGTAGCAGGGAGATGAGATATTTTCAGATTATTTTTCAATATTAAAATGACTTTGAAAATTTCTGATGGTCGTGAAGATTACGATTCTGAGATGAACAGAGAGAAATTTCATTTTTTCGTGTTTTTTTTTTTGGACCGTTTCATTTTTTTAAAATTTTTATCAGGAGGGACAAGAAGTTACGCTAAACCTTTGAAAATTTGATTTTACTTATTTTCTTTCATATACAGACCATCTAAAAATTTTTCCCTTGAAATACGTTTATAATGTACCTACTCATTCATACATTCACTACCAAAATCTTACCCCAACAATTTCGGACAATTTAGCGATTTTGGAAAAATTGACAGTTTTGGAAAATTTGGCACTTGAGAAAATTTTCACAATTTTGAAGAATTTTTCATTTTTCGAAATTTTACAGTATTTAGGTATTTTAGCATTTTGAATAATTTAACAATTTTGGAATATTTGACAGTTTTGGAAAATTTAACAACATTAAAAAACTAAGCGATTTAGAAAAATTTTACAATTTTTGGAAAATTTGTCAATTTTGGAAATTTTATCAATTTTGGAAAATTTGTCAATTTCGGAAAATTTGTCAATTTTGGAAAATTTTTCAATTTCGGGAAATTTTTCAATTTCGGAAAGTTTGTCAATTTTGGAAAGTTCGTCAATTTTAAAAAATTTGCCAGTTTTGGAAAATTTGTCAATTTTATAAAACTTTTCAATCTTGAAGAATTTGTCAATTTTAGAAAAATTGTTAATGTTGAAGAATTCCAAAATTTTGAAAAAGATTAACAATTTTGCCAATTCTGAAAAATTTCACCATTTTGGACAATTTATCAATTTTGGAAAATTTGCCAGTTTTGGAATATTGGTCAATTTTGGAAAATTTGTCAATTTTATAAAATTTTTCAATCTTGAAGAATTTGTCAATTTGAGAAAATTTGTCGCTTTTAGAAAAATTGTTAATGTTGAAGAATTCCAAAATTTTGAAAAAGATTAACAATTTTGCCAATTCTGAAAAATTTGACTGTTTTGGGCAATTTTAACAATTTTGGAAAATGTGGCAATTTGTCAATTTTGGAAAATTTATCAATTTTAAAAAATTTTTCAATCTTGAAGAATTTGTTAATTTTAGAAAAATTGTTAATGTTGAAGAATTCCGAAATTTTGAAAAAGATTAACAATTTTGCCAATTCTGAAAAATTTTACCATTTTGGGCAATTTAGCAATCTTGGAAAATTTGGCAATTCTGAAAATTTTGACGGTTTCGAAACATTTGACTGTTTTGAAGAATTTGACAATTTTTCAATGTTGAAGAATTTTCACAATTTTAAGATTTTGCAATTTTGAACAATTTATCAATCTTCCAAAACTGACAATTTTTTTTTAAATTGGTAAATTGCTTGATATTGTGCACATAAATATAAATTACCTTGTTGATAACATTTTTCTTTTCTTTTTAGGAATTTTTTTTAAAATTTTGTTTTAATATTTTTCGAAATATTTTTTCGCCGAACCAGTAAGCTAGTCGGTTTCAGGGGTTCCGGTCTTCCGGACTGCCTTTCTTACTCCAAATAAAAATTTAAAAACCAAATTGGCCAGAAAAAAAACGAAGATGAATGACCAATCGGAACGAGCAAAAAAATACCACAGCGTTACCTCAATAAATTACGCAATCTCCGCCGAAAGAAGAAAAGGGAAAAATTCCCAACGAAAGTAAATTCTTGTCATTTTTCTAAATCACAAATCGTGAAATCGAACAAAAATTCCTCGCACATTCCAACTAAGGCGATCGTTTGTTAGGTAAGTCTTAGTAGTACAACATACATACGTACTGCTGAAGCTAAACATAACGTGTTGGAAAATCGAAACGCATATTTCGACGATGAGTTATCCAACAAACAGCCAGCGCTAGGTAAGTACTGTATAAAAATGCTCAAGGTCGTTGCGATTCGAATCGCTGACAAAATACACACATACGTATACTGGTAAAGGTCACTGATTGCCATTGCTAATCGGTAGTCTGCACTATGCATCGAGTAATACTTCCAAAAATACGTATCTGGGTACTACGCTATACGTGGACAATGCACACGTATAGATTTTTCCACGCCACCATAAATCTGCTCAGGTACACGCGTACACGAAGATTGTACGCGACGACAAGAGGCTAAGAAAAGAATCTCGCATTGATCATGATTCATAACTCACGATCGTTGACCGGCACACCGTATAATTTGCTAATTATTTTATTCGCACGCCTTCTAGCCAGAGCCCGTATAGACCTATAAGACGAGCGATTTCAACTCGGTACGTAAAATTCAGGTCAACGCGAAACAAAACCAACATGTGAATTTCGCTAATACCCGACGAGCTGACAGGTAGATATCCCGCATTGGAAAAGCATCGAAAAACGCCTTCTTCGGCTCTGGAACAGTTTTGCGAGTCTGTCTAAACTTAAATAAATAAATCAGATCCGCAGCCGTGGCCGCATGGAATTTAGGTCGAAATCTATCGTCTAATTAACTGCACATGTGTAAAGTGTAATGTGTGGTACGTGCCACGCCGCAGCGTCATCCGACCGCTAAATGAACGTTTTTTTTTTCTGCTTCTTCCAAGTCACCAAACAATATAACTCGTCCATCATTTGACCACATAATTAACGTACTCGTACCAAGAGTAGTACGTATAATATTTTAAACACTCGCTTCGGCTTCCAGTGCGAACCTTAAGTAACCCCGCTCGCGCCTTCCTTCCTCGAACGTTTATTGTGTGCTCACCCGAGTCTGCCAGCCGGCTCGCCATTCGGCCCGGCATCATCGAGTCTCTTTTTTATATTCATATACGTACGCGTAATTCCGCGCAACTATTAACACTGGTAATTAGCTTTATAAGGCAATTACACCGTACGCGATGTGCATTAATAAACGCCACTGCGGCCGTATAATAATATATAAATTGTATATGCGCATATATCACGTTGTTTTTTTACACGTAGCCTATACGAGCTTTTCGTTCGTTTCTCGTCCTCCTCTCGTTCCAGCTGATTCGATTCGAGTTGAACTCTATATGCGAATATCATTCGGATACCGGTATCGCGCCACCAGACGTCATTTTCGAGATTCCAACGTCGCGTCGCGTCGATACCGAGGCAGACGATTCGCGTTAATTAAATTGCCGACCGTGTAAAATTCAAGGAGCAAGAGGTGTAGGACCATATTGATTCGGTTTACACGCATTCCTAACCGTGTGAGTCATGTTCGCCGAGTGATGAAATTCGGTCTATTTGTCGTCGTCGTCGTCGTCGTAACCAGCTTTAAATACCGACACGTCATAAATAGACGTCAATTTTTATCTATTTACTACCTTTTTTTTTCACCTAATACGTGGAGGTTTATTTGATGATGGAAATTCCTGTTTGAAGATGTACTCGTACAAACGAGAGATTTACTATTTAATTGATTCGAGACTAGAGGTTTTTATACGTTTAAAAGATCGACTAATTTTCTGATTTCTATTGCTCATGTAATCCATGAATGGGATCACATTTCGAATTTATGAAATAAATGAATTTCAGTTATTTGAGAATCGAAGGTTTTTTGAAAAAATTTCCCATTTGGTTGAATCAATAATTTTTTTTCTATTTTGACATTCGAAATTGATTGAATTTTTAGAATTTGACAATCGACGGGTTTTTAGAAAAATTTTCGATTCAAAATAAGCAATCGATTTCCAAAGTAACTTCTGATGCTTTTGAATCAATGATTTTTTCGATCCTAACAAGGGAAGCACCCGAACCGGCAGATCGATTTTGAGTCGAGACCAAGACAGATCGATAGAGCATGTAAAAGTACCCCCAGGACCAAAATTTCGAGTGCTAAAGTTTGTCCCTTGATTTTTGGCGAATTTTTGAAAATTGATTTTGGGACGAAATGGACTACAAGATCGAAAATTGGTAGAATTTTTTCAAGTAAAGCTAGAAGTCTGAAATTTGGTGTGTATACTAATTACGACCCCCTCAATCGATTGGAAGTGGTC
>FIZT01009925.1:0-23561 GCA_900065295.1 Paracoccus marginatus
ACACAACAAGGGAGAAAAAAAGTATTTTTGACGAGTGTGAGGTTTGGGGCACGAGCGAAGCGAGGGAAACAACTCACACGAGTCAAATAATCATTTTTTTAACGAGTTGTGTATGATTTTTTTCTTAATCCAAGGAGAAAAACGCGGATTTAACCACTCGAGCGATTCGCGAGAGGGAGTAAAATAGCGTTTTACTCCGTCAGATACGATAAAAAAAAATTGAAATATTCCTGCATGATGTAAAACGACTAGGAAAAAAATGCAAAATGAATTTCTTCTCTGCTCACAACAAAATTATAACCACCTATCTAGTCATTTAAAAATGTTTGAAGTCAAGTTCAATTGCAGTTCAAGGACATTTTAGTGGTAGAAAAAAATCTAAAAAAATTTCACAACCTCTCCTATCCACTTGACAGCTTGACATGTAATTTCTGACCTTTTAGTGAACTTACCAATTGGCAAATAAAGTATCATGCGTACAGAGAGATTTTTTTTAAATTTCGATTTCAACAGTTTTTTTTTTTTTTGTTGTATTTATCGTTTTTTTTGTGATTTCATTTCCAATTTCAATTTTTTTTAAAATTTAAATTGAAGAAAAAAATTTCTTTACTTTAATTTTTCACTTTCTTTGGAATTTTTAAGAAATTCTCATTTTTCCATGCAATTTTTTTATTAGTCTGTCGTGATCTTATTTTTCTCAATTTCTTGAATTTTTTGGTCATTTTTTCAATTTTAAAATGTTTAATTTACATTCAAATTTTTTCCTGTTGGTCTTATCAATTTCTTTGTGGTTTCATTATTTTTTCATTTTTTAAATTCGAAGTTCAATTTTTTGATTTGTTAGATTTTTTACTTTTTTTTTTTCAAAAAAGAAGTCCATAACAATTTGAAATTTTTTTTTTCTCATACTTATACAAGTTTAATTATAAGTAAAATAACAACGAAGATCTCATAACATGATTTCGCCGATTTCATTCAGTTGAACAGGTTCTTCTTATTGCAAACCAGTACAGAAGGAAGTTCACTGATAGTAGAGAGCAGTCTGTCCAAAAATAAGCTGAAAAATCAACAAGAAAAAATTCGTCAGTTCCAAAACTTGAATCAAAATTATAAAATGTGAAGAAAAAATGAAAATTGATTGATATAAAAATATAACCTCGTCCACCATGTGCCCCCTAACAACAAAAATCAATTTTCAAGATCAATAGATGGTCATAATGCAAAAAAAAAGTACCTATCATCTACCCCGACTTAAGCCCTTTAATCGAGCTTTTTGTTCAAAATTGAAAAAATAAATTTTTTAGGAATAAATCCTGCTAGAAGAACTGTCAAAAAATTATTTTTTTCAATTTTGAGCGAAAATTTCGATTCAAGTGTCTAAATCGGAGTAGTTTGAGCTCCTGAACCCGAATCTATCTGTAATCAGTTGTTTTGTTTGGCCATTTCTGGTACTGTGAGTGAATTTCACGTTTTCCGGAAAACTTTGAAAATTTTTAAAACGAGTTTGATAAATAATGTCATCTTAATTTTTTCATATGTTGATCAGCATGCTCAGTTGTACTTTACATGATTTTTTCAGAATTTTTGAAAGTATTCCTGATGGAGAAATGCCATTTTTCAAAATTTATAGCTAATTTTTAATATTTTAAAAATTGGCAACACTGCTTTCCAAAAAATTGTCATAAAGCTCTTTGAATATCATATACGTTGGAAAAAGTTTCAACTTTCTACCATAAACCATTATTGAGTTATCCACGCTCGAAGGTTACCATATCCAACTTTTCCTCAAAACTTTGACTACTCATGGCTGCTCTCGAAAATCACATGGAGAACTGCGGTTTGCGGCATTCGTCATCTCTCATCGAGGTTTACCAACGTCAAAAAAATTAAAAGAATCGCCAGCTCCACCCCCCTGACTACTACCACTACTTTGGGTACAATTTGGCATGGAAAGACCCAGTTTCTCATTTGGAAATAATAAACAATGATTCGGAAAAAATTGACCTATCATAAATCCCTAAATTTCTGACTAAATTTTCTCTCAAATGATGACCCTTTTTTCTGGCATACGGTGCAGGGTTGGGCAAAATCCGGGAAAAAAAGATTTCAAATCAAAATCCAAAATCATCTGCGTGAGAGGATTTCAAATCCAAAATACAATTTGAAAAAAAAAAAACGAAGGTATTAAAAAGAAAAATAGGTACCGAAAAGGATTCCAAATTTTGTAAAGTTTTTCAATTCATTGAATCAAAATTATTGAAACATTTGAAACACCATTTTATCACTACTCAGAGCACTGATCAACCGAACAACCGAACGGAGTCGTGTTACGTCTCGTGTAAAATCTTTGGTTTTTATAATGAAGGATTTTGAAAAAAAGATTTCAGATTAAAATGCAAAACCTATTTCAAAAATGGATTTCAAATCCAAAATCCGTTTTGAAAGTGGATTTCAAATCAACATCCGAAATCCGGATTTTGAAAAATTTTTGGATTTCAAATCCGAAAAAATTAAAATCTTGCCCAACCCTGATAACGTGCACTAATTCGCGTGATTTTTTTTTGCAAAAAATTAAAAACAAAAAATATTCAATGAAAAACTTGAAATGAAATAATTTTTTTAATTTTTGCTTTTTTTTGGGGGGGGGGGGGGAGTGGGTTCATTTCTTGAGGGTATGCTCTCGTTTATTATCATTATAGAAAAATTTGGGATTGAGATATCTTCAGCATCAAAATATGAAATGTTCTGAACTCTTATCTTTTGAGGTACTTAATTGGTGATATTTTCAAAATTCTCTTTCTTTTTTGAAAAAAAATTGGACAAAATTTAGATACAGTTTTTTGTCCAAATTTTGTTCAATTAGGTATTTTCTTCTCCCAAAAATCGAAGAAAAATTTCGAAAATCTCTGTTATTCCAACATTAAGTATACGTAAACAACGTAGGTACCTACAGTGTATTATTTTATTTATCGATCAACAAAGATAGATATCACGAGCCTGAATTTTTTACTGATAAGTGATAACAAGCGAGAGCACACATTTATCAACATAAATTCGAGTAAAAAAAATGACTTTTTTCATTCCCAGACCATCATTTTATTTTCCTTAACCTATACGAGTATGATCATAAAATGAACTGTTTTTATCGGAAAATTGTTTGTATTTTTCGTATACTTATTTCGTTTCGAGGCTGTACCTAAGTAGTTTATTGCGGAGGGGAGGGGGGAGAAGAAAGAAACTACGTACCTAATGCACATGCTTATATCGATGCAGTTATCGTTTCGTCTCATTTACAATTTATAAGTGAAATTTTCGTTCTACCTTGACCTACTTCTGATGTAGGTTTTGAATTTTATCACTTGAAATATTAGCGAAATGAATGCCTAATAGTTGAAATGTTGTTGAAGTGTGCTGAGTAATAATTATTTTTTTTTTATGAAATAATGTTTTTCTTTACATTTCCTATTTTGTTTGATTTTCAATCTATACGAGAGGAAGAGAGATTCCTTAAGAAAAATGAGAAAAATGTACGTATTTCAAGCTAAAATTACAATTTTTTAAAAAGTTTTTTCAGAGTTGGATTATCACCTGTCAAAGTGAGGCTATAAAATGCGCTCCCTTTAATTCTCTTCTCGAAGCGCCCTGAACAGTCGAACCGCGTGCATAGGTTGATGGAGTAGGGTGCAGGGAGCTGTCAGGTGCTCAGTATACGACTCAATTGACGTGGGTGGGGTGTGATGCTTTGTATTGCGGCGTCGATTAGGCAATTCTGTCGACGTGCGAGTGAACGTGATTGCTGCTCAACGTGTCCGGGCTCTAGAAAAGATAACATAAATCCGCGCTAAATTTTATTCCCGCGTCACGATTATGCTGGCGATCGAATTCGTTACCTTTATCGCAATAATTGTGAAGCTTTTAGGTACCCAATGCTGTGAAGGGGGTTCGCATTCTGCTTACCCGAGATCGATACTGCGTTCTGCGTCGAGTTTCAGCTAATGAAGAAACATCCAAAATCGCAGGAGGAAACGTGGAACACCGTTGTTCGACTCGATGTGAAATTTTTCTTCGCGATATCGACTACTGGTTTTTTTTACCCATAGGTATTTACCAATTTTTTTCACATCACAGAAATATGGTAAACGGCGAGGTGGCTGGAGGGTTCGCGCTTACGCTGAGCGGAGAACGATACTTAGCTTCGGCCGTATAGCGGCGCATTAGAGGTACCGACACAATTGGCCGGTCGCTAGCCAAGGTTACGCCTTTAAAGCGCGAAGGCGGGACTTGTACGAGCCACTGACGTTATGGGCCGAAATTACTGCGATCCAACGGCGCGCGACGCGCATACCTTACGCCAAACAGAAGCGCCCGATTTGACGAGGTGTGCGGCGACGACGGCGGCGGTGGCGGCGAAACGACGGCTAGCGCGCTCAACAGATGCATGTGCATTATTGCAGCGCGCACGCATCCAGTATCGTGAATCGTCGAGTCTCTAAAGTCGCAGCAGTATCGTAAACGACGCCGCAGCGTACGATGCTGGTCGCTCGCGCAGGATCAATTTAAGTTGGAAAATTTTTGCATTTTGGTTCGTTCGGTGCGGTCGGCGGTCGAGGATTTTTTTTCTGAAAAAAAAAAAAATTTAATTTTTTTAATCGGTAGAACGACTTAAATTTTTGTTTTTATTTTTTGAATATTTTCTTTCGCGGATTACCATTTTTGGAATTTGTGCAGTGTATATTATCGTCGGAGGTTTTTTTTTTGGTGTCGAGTCCGCACCATTAAGGGTACTGTGATCGCGAGTGGAATCTACGGAGGGAATTCGTTCGCATGAAGACGTGGAAGTCGACGGCTACTCATCTGTCATCGTCATCTTCAGCAGCATCAGCATCGGCAATTTAGCTTTTCGTCCGTCCCAACGCGAAGTGGATCCATTTGGCGATCGTCGGATCGATAAAACCGCCGCATCCAGGTTGCGAGTGATGATTAACAAAGGAGCGTTCAGCCAGCCAGAGGATATGTCTAATTGTCCGCTCTCCTTAACCACGTCCAGTCCGAACAGTCCGGTCAACGATGGAAGTCGCAGCGCGTCCAGCACCTTCAACCCTCGTACCGCGCCGAACTGCGCCCGTTGCAAGAATCACGGCCTAAAAATACCGCTCAAGGGGCACAAGCGGTATTGCCGATTTTGGAACTGCATGTGCGAGAAATGCGTGCAGACCAGCACCAGGCAGAAAGTTATGGCTAGGGAGACGGCTCACCGAAGAGCGCGTAAGCTGCACGAGACCAAGATTTTGGAGTTCCGCAAGGCGCAAGAGAGGGCCCGCATGATGGGCGAGAGGTCGCCGGAGCCGCCGCTCGAGCTCATCAGCCCGGTCATGAGTCCCGATGCTAGGTCTAGCCGCGAAGCTAATTCTATCGCCGATGTCATCGATGTCGAACCCAGCAGTCCCGGATCGACCAGCGTTAGCGATTCCGGCGTCGGAGTCTACGTACCGACTCCGCTCAATAATAAAACTCCGCCGAGTTCGTTTGGGAATACGTCTTCGATTGTTGGTGAGTGGCTGATTCGTCTTTATTTGTGGTATCCTGCAAGCAGATTGTCGAGGTTATTTTATAGGCCGAGGTGCGGTGGAATTTGACAAAAAAATTTGAAAAAATTCCCAATGGTCCAATGAGTAATGAGAGGTGATCGTAAAAGTATCGGTAAAAAAATGATGCATTTTCCCTTCCAAATTTTGAAAATAAGTTTGATTTTTTATTCGCGTTGAATTTTTTTTGGCGAAAATCTGAATTTTTTGAAAATCCAGATGAAATCGAGTTGGAGGAGGGGAGGAGACAACATTTGTCAAAATCTTGGAAATTATTGACGAATTTGAAAATCGCTCCTTGAACAAGTCCAAGTCCATCATTCTTGCGGTGTGCAATATTTGGAGCAGGTGAAAAAATACTCATGGTGCTGACACCCTTTCTTGGCTCATAGTCTCACACTCTCTCAATGAGAAAATCGCTGAAATTTCTGTAAATTTTCACTGGAGTTTTCAGTGATTTTTCGCTACATCGACTGAAAAATCACTGAAATTGACTGAAATTTCAGTGATTTTTTTCACTGATTTGCTTCTGGTGCAATTTTGACCTTTTTTTAGTGAAAATTTCGCTGATTCTAAATGAGAGAGTAAGTACTCGTGGGATAGGCTACCAAAAAAATCAACATTTTTCATTCGTATTTCGTTTTTTCTGTTTTTCTAAATGCACTTTTCAAAAATTAGAATTTTTTCATGGTGTGCAAAAATTGCTTGCATCGATGATTTCGTCTTCTCTCCATGTATCCATTGGTTCATCAAAACTCCTCCGAAGAGAGTCACATTATTGTACAATCGTGATCATATTTTATAATACCCACCGCGATTAAATTGTCATGCCAAATTCTAAGGATGACTCCATGTACATTGTCCAACCCTTTTGGGCTTCAGAAGTTATCTCAGATGATCTCTGAGCATCTCAAAAGAAATTTGCCATTTTCTATGCATAAGGATAATACGCAGACCCCCAATCAGTCCCACGTTGAGGCGAAAAATTTGCGAAACCATCAGGTAGCAGCATCAGCCTCTGAAAACAGGAAAAAAATTACCATCGCGTCGTTTTCTGCAGTAGATACTGCAGTAATTATTGTATATGGGCTAGATATCTACCTATGCTACTACTTATTATGATGAAGGCGCGAGTAACTCGAGGGCGACGTGCGATCATCATAATACCGGATACTTATTGTACAGTATCGAATAGCGTATAAATGCAACTAGTTGCTACTCATTTAACGGCGAGTATTACTGCTGGTATAGATTGGCGGGCAATGCAATATGGGTATTTGCCACGACTGCTGCACACGTTGCACGATATAGGTGTTGGGTTTCCGCGCGCCCAACAACAGCCATCAAAGGTGCGAGGTGAATTAGCACGAGCGGTAATTTAAACGCTTCGTTGAGTTGCAGAAGAGGTATCTTCGTCGGTTCCTTTTGCGCAGCTTCTTTTTTCAGGAATACGATGATTTAGCGTTTCGGGGATATTTTTCTCGGATTTGTAGATGGTGCTGTTTTTAAATGGAGGGTGCTAATGTAGGTTAATGAGGCGATGAGGCACGTGTAGGTATATGTATTGGGTGGGGTTTGTCGCTGAGACTTACGTGGTTGGGCAGAAGATGAGGATCTTTTAATCGCATATGAACACAATTTTTTTTTCAGGAGGTTGTTTTTTGGCGAGGATTTTTTTTGTGACATTTTCATTTTTTGTCCTTGGTGATTTTTTAAATTTTGATCAGGTATAATTCTTTTTGAGTCAAATTCAAAATTTTTGCAGTTTTTTTTTTTTTTTTTTTAGGAATCGGTTCTTGGATGTTTTCATGTTTTGTTTTTGTTTGCCTCCTTATGAAATTATGAATTGAAAAAACAATAATACACACCTTCCTACTTAAATGTCCGATGCTTGTATCCTGTGGCACTTTAATTTGTCTTGGACTTCGACTAAAGAGTTGCTCATTGTGTGAATTATTGAATTTGTTTTTCTCTTTTGGATCAATCATGAAGTTATGATCATTTGAAAGGTTCGTCTTCTGAATGGACTCTGTTCCTCTCATGATGGAATCTATTGAAATAAATTCAACTTTTAATTATGTATCATAGTTATCAAAGGTTTTGTACGAATATCGCCTTATACTATCATAGGTGTCTTGAGCAGATAAGTACTTCTGTTTTGAGAAAAATGAGTTATTCAACTTTTTTAGTGTGAGTACATTCATCTGAATACATGGACATTTAGCCTAAATTTAAGAATTGAAGTTCTAGCAATTATTTTATTTAAATAAAAATTTATCAAAGCTGAAAAGTCCTCGCATTTCTAAAATGCCTCAAATTCTATTTTCAACGTGCATCATAATTGTTAGGAATTATCAATTTTTTTCTGGCGAACTTCCTTCGTACGCGATAAGAAATTGAATTATCCCCTATGTTTTGGTTTCGATTGGTCTACTGACCTATTCGATTTTGATCAATCAACATTTTTTTTTTTTCAGTTTCAAATTTTTTTTTTACGTCAATTAATGAATTATTTATTTTTTGGTTTTTTGATCAATCGATTTTTTATTTTATTTTGATTTTTTTTTTCAATTTCTCGGTCAATTTTTTAGACTTCCAATGAATCACTGAATTATGCTTATTTCGATAAGTCGATCAATTTTTGTTTTCGATGAATCGATTAATTTTTTTCGATTTTGGAATTTTGGTCATTCTAATAAATTATTTTAATTTGGATTTTTCGAGATTTCGATAAATGAATCATTTTTTTCAATTCGATAAATTGATCGATTTTTACTGTTTTGATTAATCAATCAATTTTTTTCAAATTCGTTCAATCGATCGATTTTTCTGATTTTGATAAATCAATCAATTTTTTCAAATTCGATGAATTGATCGATTTTTTCGATTTCGATAAATCAGTCGATTTTTTGTTTCGATATTTCGATAAATCGATAGATTTTTTCAGTTTTGATTAGTCGATTATTGTGTTTAGTTTCGATGAATAAATTAATTTTTCAAGTTTCGATGAAGATGAACCGATTAATTTTTTCGACTCTGATTTTTGGAGTTATCGATGAACAGAATTTTTACGAATCATTTTTTTCGATTTCAATAAATCAGTGAATTTTTCGCCTTCGATCCATAATATTTTTTAGTGTTGATGAATTGATCAATTTTTGGTTTCGATAAATCGATAAATTTTTCGATTTCGATAAGTCGATCAATTTTCAATTTCGATGAATCGATTATTCTTTCGATTTTGATCATCCTAATGAATTTTGGTTTCGATAAATCGATAAATTTTTCGATTTCGATAAGTCGTTCAATTTTCAATTTCGATGAATCGATTATTTTTTCGATTTTGATCATCCTAATGAATTAATTCGATTCGATTTTTTCAACATTTCGAGAAATCAATCAGTTTTTTGTTTTTTTTTTTTTTTAATTCGACAAATTGACCGAATTTTGCAGTTTTGATGAATTCAAAAAATTTTTAGTTTCGCTCAATCGAAAAATTTTTGCTCTCAATAAATCGATTAATTTTTTCCAAATTCGGTAGTGATCGATTTTTTCAATTTCGATCAGTCATCATTTCATCAATCAATTTTTTGAATCGATTAATTGGTTCAGTTTTCATAAATCGACTGAATTTTACGATTTCGATAAAATCGGTCGAATTTTTCTGTTCCGATAAATCGGTCAATTTTTTCATATTTTATCAAAGTATCTACTAGATTGAATTTTCTGCATGTATTTTTATCATTCATTCCCATTTTTCAATCATGTGGATATAAATTGTTCTTAATTTAATTCTCATGGTTCGATTTTTGCAACCTCCAGTATCTCTAGTTATATGTATCTATCTGCTACGGTTTAGCTTGTACATCAGTTACCTCACTTAACCTATGTTTATGCAAACGTTGAATAAATAGAATGAAAAAAAAATCTATTACAGAGCTGATTAGGGCTACCTCGTTCAGCCTATCTCGATCGCACGAATACGCATTCGTTTATGTAAACGATAAAAGATAACTGCACTTCACCTCTCCGGTTGCCTCTTTGAAAAAGTAAAAACTTACTACATCTACTGGATATCTCAATCGATTCAACCTTGAAAGCGCTCGCTGCACCGCGTATATACGTATAGATTTTGTATGTAGAATTACTCATCATACTGCGCGTTGCGCTGCACCGCTGTACATACAATGCAACTTGATAAATATTGCCACTATATGTGCATTGTGCATCCGCATATCGTGTATACTTATGCCTTCTGCATCATCATCATCATCATCATCATAGGTAATAGTATAGGTATTCCTTATACCTATAGACGTATAGGGCCTACGTGTGTAAAGTAGCTTTTGCAATTAGCGGATAATTTTGTGTTTTTTTCTACCCTCTTGCTTGCGCTATAAGTATACCGTAATGGCGTTCGTGGTTCGTATATATTCACGTACGCGGTAAAATGGACACGATATGCATCGTCGAATGCATTATCGGTGCATGAACGATGCGCGCGCGCTTCAGGTGCGATGGGTTTTTTGTTTGTTTGTTTATTTGTTTGTTTTTCGTTTCGCCATCCTCGCTCCCTTCTATACGTATGTACTTAGGTGTATTGGGACGCTGGACGACGCAGGTAATTAATTCTGCTTGGCACTTGGAAAGGACGGACGGTGCGCGATTATTCGCTAGTTATATTAGAAGAGGCATAATTAAGATTTACACTGGTTATTACTTATACTTGCGTACTGCCCAGGTAATCAGTGCGCCGAGCTGAATGAGAGAACATTGTCTCGAGCACGATGTGCCGCACCGCGCTTCGTACATATTATAAGAAATAGAGTGCGTTTTAATGAATAGTAATGGATACGATGCGATATGCAGCCCTCACCTTACTGCACTTCGGTCTGCCTGCGTAGTAATCCGCCAGCTTTGTATAATGTTAATATACATGCTAAAAAGTGTATATCTACTACGTATAGGCTATACGAAAGAGGTGACCTTCGTGTGTCGCTGGTGTTGGGTGCAAGACGCAAAGGGCAGAGAGGTGTGTATATATAGAGAGGTGTAGGTAGGTATACGCGATAGGCGAAACTGCATCATCAAAATTGCACCCTGCATTTATTCGTGTGTAGTTCGGTTGAGCTTCATTATCGCATTCACTCGCCGGAACACACGGCGTAAACACGATCGCAGCGCAGCGTACGTATAGCCGGTTTGCATAGGAATGTCCGAAAAGCATTCGCATCAGCAATGCGATGGTCAAAAGTCGCACAGAAAAACTATACTCATCGTCTTTATATGGTCTAAAAAATATATATTTTTCGAGCCATAGAGCGGTCTCGATTAAGATCGACAGTCGTGTGTCGTACGTTGTTGCAAAAAAAAAGAAAAAAAATCAAATCAGCTTAATGAAGACGTCACTGACGACTACAGCAGAGCGAATAGAGATGAAAGGAATGAGCTTTAACGAGCACCCTGTGCGAGAGGCAATCTGCATATAATGTAACTAGAAGAAGAATCGTCTTCGTCATTACCGTAAATAATGGATAGAGTAGGCAGATTGTAAATGCATTTTGTTGCATGCGTGCATACTTATTTTACTTGTAAGAACTTGTCTAATTTTCCGCAATGAATCTAATTTAAACGCGACCATTTCGTTTGGCTCGCCTGCTCGCCTTGCCTTCTGTTTTTTGTATACGTACCTATCTGCGTGTGTGTGCGCAGCAAATGAACTAAGGTGGATTCGTTTCGCAAATTAAGTATTTCATTTAATTTGTAGATAGTTGCGTTAGTACTTCAGTAGATAGGCGTGTGGGTGAAGGCGAAACCAAAGTGACTAAAATATCAATGTTTTTATCAAGCTTGAGCTTACTCCTCCGCAAGCTTGAAAAATGACCGGACGGGAAAATTTTTACACTTCAAAAAAAAATCAAGAGGCCAAAAAATGTGAAATTTTTTGAAATTCCGAAAAAAAAGGTCAACGGGTCGAATTTATGAAATTCTAAAAAAAAATTAAATCCATTGTACGGTGGTCTTACGGTGGCTCCTACACCCTGATTCGATCACTGATGGCGAAAAAGAGTTGCGAGAAAAGGTATGCTAATGGTCGACGTGTGAAGTCTTCCATTCACATGCACGCATTGCACATGCACAATGCAGCACATGCGAGAGAACCTACACTGCACCGCGGAGTAGGGGAAAAAATTACCATTATCGTGTTTTATTGGCGTTTACGCGTAACGTGTTTTTCTATTACGTACACGAACCCCCGTCGAGCCGAATGCAATTTGTCATTACGCCGGCATTTGGGTGACTTTTCTCATGTTTGTAGGATGAATGAGGCAAAGAAGAGGCGTTTTTTTGCTCGCTCGATTGCGACCGACGCCGACGTACTACCGAGTTATGTGCAATGGGTAGGAATGTTGGAAAAAATGGCGTTTATTCTGGAATCGCGGCGCTGGACGAGTTGCGATATTGATAGTCGCGATTTTTTCATCCTTTTTGGATCCTCTTCGTACTAGAGGATTGCGGAAATATCATGTCTTCAAAATTGAAAATTCGTTATCGCGACTTTCATTTGATATTGACACGGTTTTTGAAGGAAATCAGCGGGTATGTCGAATGATTTGCGTTGCACGAGCACGAGTTTATCGTTTTCTAAAAAAAAAAAATGAAAAAAAAAACCACGATGATCTGTGGGTTGTCGACCCGGCTTTATTTATCTCGAGTAATTTATCAGTTGTTAACGTTTATATAATATTCTGTAGTATTGACGGTTCGACGCAAATTAAACTATCGTCTGATGATTTTTTTTTTATGGAATTTGCAACTTTCTTCGTTTTTTCAGCCTATGAGAATTTTGAGTCGTTCGTAGACGAAGATTTAATTTTTTTTTGTACGACTTTATTCTCTTTGGAAAGGGTATAAGTTTCGTAAACGAGAGAATTATTTACCAATGCGAACGATTCGATGGAAATATTCACTCTTTTCATTGAACTACTGAATCGATTCATTTGTTCTGAAAATCATTCGCATTTGTACTAATATTGTTGTTGCCGAAGCATTGAGTTGAGTTTTTCAAGCCGTTTGCGAATGATTCAAATGAATCATTAGTGTCGTTCGCGAACGATTCAGGCGAATTGTGAATGTCGTTCCCAGACGAGTCAGACGAATTATGAATGTCGTTCCTGAACGATTCAGATGAATTATAAGTGTCGTTCACGAACGATTCAGATGAATCATAAGTGTCGTTTACGAACGATTCAGATGAATCATACGTGTCGTTCGCGAACGATTCAGATGAATCATAAGTGTCGTTCGCGAACGATTCAGATGAATC
Source organism: Paracoccus marginatus (assembly GCA_900065295.1). NCBI lineage: Eukaryota > Metazoa > Arthropoda > Insecta > Hemiptera > Pseudococcidae > Paracoccus > Paracoccus marginatus. The sequence goes on from FIZT01009925.1 coordinate 12,913, forward strand.
ATAAGTGTCATTCGCGAACGATTCAGACAAATTTTAAATGTCGTTCCCAGACGATTCAGACGAATTATGAATGTCGTTCCTGAACGATTCAGATGAATCATAAGTGTCGTTTACGAACGATTCAGATGAATCATAAGTGTCGTTCGCGAACGATTCAGATGAATCATAAGTATCGTTCGCGAACGATTTGTTAAAATTTTCTATGTAATTTTCAAATATCAATACAGATGAATCGCTCGTGTCGTTCGCGAACGATTCATTCATATTTTCCCCCTCGTTCGGGTATACGATTCTTTCAAATAATTTGAGTCGTTCACAACTTATGTTTTGGTTAAATTCCTTACATGGTTCGCGAACGATTCGTTTATTCAACATTTTGGTCAAAACCCCATCGATCTGCTTCTAAGAGAACAGTTTTTCCCTTCATCATCGATGGCACGTCGCATGTCGTGTTCGTGAAATTCAAATCCTATGCTATCCTTTCATTATCAGCTAGTATAATTACACAGCACCGCAACGTTGACCCGATAAACGAGTATATAAATAAGTACGACAGGGAGACGGTTACGTTGGTCATTCCATCGTCACCACAATGGAATATTAACGATTTCGATAATTGCATCGCACCAAGTCGAACGTGGTTTTTACCTATTTTATCTATCGCTTAAATATGCGATACGTCTATGGCGGCGTTAAGTTTACCGGTTGTAGTGTGTTACATTGACATTACTCGAGCTCGAGTGCCGTACTACAATGGCGGAATACCAAGTTTATTTATTATTTTTTTCTCTCAAGTCTACATTTATATTGTTAATCGATAAATATTTTCAAACACTAATCCAGTACATAGCGTTCGAGGAGGAAGGGGGCGAAGAAAGAATTAGCGCAAAAAAGGCTGCACGCGCGTGATTACTATACCTTGCAAACACGTCGAGTAAGTGAGACACAGAGCGAAAGAGCGAACCGAATGAAATACCCTCACGCGTTGATTCTACGTATAATAAACCTGTTAGCGGTTTCCATCTCATTTGGGCGCGTTTGAAGGGGGAAAGATGCCCATCGACGCCGACGTGAACTATGAAAAGTGCATAAATGCTGGAAACCTGGTAAAGGAGCTGAAATGCTTTCGCCTATTCCAGAATTTTTTTTTAGCTGAATTTTTGAAATAAGTGTTGACTATTGAAATAGGTTTTGACTCTAAAAATTTAAAGGGAACCTTTTTTTTTCATGTTTCGAGACCCCCTGGAGGCCATAAAATCCGGTGGTCTCCGCGATTTAAGATGGGTCAAAACTTTGACAGTTCATTATTTTGAGGGTTACAGATCAAAATTGGTATTCGGAGTTGTTTTGAGATCTAATTACGTTAGGCTCCTTTTTTGGTGAGGGGCCCCAAAAAATGTCAAAAAAGGTGGAAACTGGAATCAATAGTTAAGTACCTTCATTGTCATCAACATACCCCCGAAATTAATTTCCTAGATCATCCCCATCCCCTCGCAGAACCTATAATGTGATTTTTCCCGCCATTTTGTTGGTGTTGGCCAGCCTACAGCCCGTCATTTTTGACAGGTAACATGGGCTGGTGCTCCAGATGCGTTTTTTGTAAGTTTTGACCAAGTTTTGATCTCATGACCCCATTTGACCTCTTTACAGAGGGGAAGGGGATGTTCGATTTTTGCCTATGTTTACTGTTTCTTGAACCAGTCCTTCCAATTTAGTTGGTAAGATGGTTCTAGATTTGTGTTTTAGGCTTTTCGACCTTCCCGAACCTGTTTGACCTTTTTATGAAGGGGAAAAAGGTCAATTTTTGTAGATTTTTACTGTTTTTTCGAACCGTTAAGTAACCTGCAATTCTCTTACTCCCTAGGGCGGCCCTATAGATGTGCCTTTCGAGGTTTTCGACCTTTCGACTTCATATGACTGCTTTATTGAGTGCGGAAGAAAGCTCAAACTTGTCGAAGTGCAGAACTGTATTCCATTGATTATTTGGACGATGAAGTGAAGTCATTAATAATTGAGGAACGCAGGTACTCCAAGTAATAATTAGCTATCAAGAATCGTGGCAGAGTTCCAAAACTGAAAAATTCGGCCGTTATGTAGCGGCTCTTCTGCTGAGACTTTTTTCAAAGTTTTCCCTATTCTGGTAGGAAGCGAGATTGGTACATCAAAGTACATTGTTGGTGAACAGGGAGAGGCACACGTACAAGTTGTGCACTCTGTGTAGTTGATTATTGTGAATGTCGAACGAATCTACATCAGGTATAGAAAAGACAAGGAGCAGAAGGAGGGGTTTATTTAAAAATTGGAAGAGGTATATACCTATATAGAGAGATACAATGCATCGTCTAACGATTGGTTTTCTTCCTCCTCTGTCGGGATGAAACGACGTAGCGGCGAAGATCGAGTGGGGACGGATGCAGCGCACAGCGGCGAGCGGAATAATAAGAGGAGATCGCGTATAATACGGATACTTTGTTTGCGTTGAGTTTGAAAGCGAGAGGGACGCGGCGGCGGCGAGCGCGACGTGAGGCAACGAAAAAAAGAAAGGAAAAAAAAGGAACATAGAGAGCTGGAGCTGGCAGAGCGCAACATTATTATGCGAAGAAACGGCAGCCAGCCGCCGAACAACGATGGCGGCACGAACATAAAAGTACGTTGTAGTCGTAGTCGTCGTCGTACGTACTTACGTATATATTATGTATTTATACATCTTCGTATATTGTATAGCCGAGACATAACAACCAGTTTAACCTTGACCATACAATGTTGCGTTTTAGCATGGTCGTCGTCTGCGGCTACGCGATCGCGATCGCGATAGTGTGCCTGTGTGCGGCGTATACATACGCGAATGTAGAGCTATGTTGCTATATGGATGGGTAACCGATTCTATGCGGATTCGACGAAGCTCGTTCCCGTCTGCGTACCCTTAAGCGGTACTTCTTCTATAATGTAGCAGCGAGCCAGCGACGAGATGGGTGCGCTGCGATGCAAGTTCTCCCCGCACCGACTTCGACTCTGTTGTGGCCAGATCTCGATCAGCGATCTAGTGCTCTATACGAGCGTATAGCCGTCTCTTTTCAGAATGACCTTATAGTTGGTAGATGGATATAGATACTTTATATTCGCCAAGCATGAAGCATTTTACTGTACACGAGGCGATTGTGCGAGCGCGCCGATAGTGGCGGTGGCACGGTTGGCGGCGGTGGTAGATTTTTTTTTGCATTACAATGTAGTATTCGCATTCGCACCACATCTTTCGACCTTGCATGAATGTAAATTTTGATACACCGGCTACGCCGATATTGTATAGCAGAAGAGGTATAGAGTCAGCGAGTCGATGTTGTGAATTTGAATGTAAAATTTTCGGTCTTTTTGTCCCCCCTGTATCTACACAGAGAGGTAGGTAAGTTCGCTGACGCGAAATTTGGCTCGTGTTCTTTTTCGCGGCGACGATGATGCGAACTTTTCGCTGCGTACGAACCACGAAGAAGCGTATACTCGAATTCGTATACATACCGCATACGTGAACGTACGTCTACGTACGTATATCGCAGTTGATCGTGCAACAAAACACATTGAGACAACACGAAGCTAAAGGAAATATCCATCTCGGCCGCGTATACGTGTAATAAATCTCGAACGTCGTTGATACCATCTCACGTCTTATTACAAGATAGAATCGTTCTTCGTCGACCAGCCTCACACGTTGCTCGGCCGCCGTCTCACTCTCCAACCAGCGATCCTCGTACCCTTTACGTACGATCGAGCTGCGCCGCGCCCCCGCCGTGTGCCAAACGAGATGCTGCAGCAATCGCAAATGCTGTGCAATTGCACACTGCACCGTGCACACTGACCGCGCACCCAACTCGGTACCATACGCCAGATGCGAAAACCGCTCCTCGTGGTTGCGGTTTATTGTGTGGCAACATTGTACTATTTATAAGTTGAGTATTGTTATGGTTATGTTTTTTTTTTTGCGATTGTCGGGCGTACAGTGTACACGGTTGGCGGTAGGCTGACCGGTGGTGTGGTTGTAATTGGTCGAGGTTTCGAAATAGGGCTTTTTTGAGAAATTGGTCAGTTTCATTTTTTTGAAATTTTAAAATCATTTTCAACGAAAAAACCAAAAAATTATTTTAAAAAAACTTGAAAATAACTTTTGAAAAAAAAGTGCAAAAATTTGTTTTGAAAAAAAATTTAAGAATTGAAAATTGAAATCTATTTTGAAAAAAAATTAAATGAAAAAAATTTTTGAAACAAAAAAATTGTTGAATTTAGGTATTGAAAAGAAAATAATAATTGAAAAAATTAAATGAAAAAATTTGAAAATTTTATTGAAAATGATAATTTTGACCAATTCGTTTTGAAAAAAATTGTGAAAATTTTTTTGAAAAAAAAAACGAAAAATTCAGTGTGGAAAAAAATTAAAGTATCCTGCAACAATATTTAAAAAAAATTAAAAATAAGTATTTTTGGTCCAAAAAAAATTGAATGAAAAAATGAAATCAAAAAAAAAATTCATTTGAAAAAAAATTGCAAAAATTATTTTAAAAAAAAAATTATGAAAAATTTTTTAAAACAAATTGCGAATTTTTTTTGAAAAAATTATTAGAGACAATATGAAATTTTTTTGGAAAAAAAATGTTAAAATTTCAAAAATACAAAATTTTATTTGAAAATGATCATTTTGAAAAATTCGTTTGAAAAAAAAATTTGAAAATTTCTTCGAAAAAAAAACGAAAAATTCAGCGTGAAAAAAAACAGAAGTTATCCTGCAACAATATGTAAAAAAATTTAAAGATAAATATGTTTGGTTTCAAAAAAAATTGAAAAATTTTTTTGAAAAATCCTATTGCACAGGAAAATTTTGTTTTCCCAATTAGCGTAAGTGAGGATTATTTTCTTCACATTTAAAAAATATTTACTCGCCTATGCTATTTTAGAGGTTGATCTCAAACCATCCAGGTATCAGCGTTGAAATTCAGTTGACGGAAGATTTTTTCCACTCGAGTCCGCGATATGGCGTATGTTTTTAGGGAAAAATTCTAATTAATAATTCGATTTACATATTAACGAAGTTGTAAATGTATTTTTTAATTTATTTTCGCTCGTTCGCGGTGTCGCCGCACAGTGGCAGCAGCTTGCGCCTACGCCGACCTTACCTTATACGTGGAATAAAAAAAAAAAAGTCGACGAGGAGATGGGGTCTGAAGAGCAGAATGAGTCAAGGTGAAGGGAAGAGTGGCGGAGATCGGGTCGTATCTGTTAATTATAGCGGAAATTTGTCGTATATTCGCGGATAATGTGGTTACATTGTTAAGACGAGCGACGACTGTATAACGCTGCGGATTCTACGAACCGTACGTGTATGTGTCATTTAAAATTTATGAATGGCTCGAGAGGTTATTACACATACTTACTCGTAACGCATACAGTATACACTTTTATATACACGCGCGCGCGACCAGAATTGATAGGGTATTTTTACGCATCTTTTTTTTGCATTAGTAACAGGAAAGCCTTATTCATTAACCTTGATATTTAATATATTGGAAGCACCAGTTTACACGCGACTTATTATAGTTCGATCGACACAGATATGCAGATACCCATACGGGTGTTTTGTAGCAAAAAAAAATAATTATCGAATTAAAAGCGCATTAATTTTAAAACGAAAAAAAGCTAGTAATTAAGTAAGCCCGCTGAATGAATATTGAGTATTGGCTCTGGCTACATCTGTATGCGATATAGATGAGCTTGTTGTTGATCAATTCGTCACCTAATCGATTCTTCGTATTATTTTTTGAAAATATTAATTTTTTTCTTCAAAAGATATTTTCCCTATCGCGCGTCCGTTTCGATTTCTTTGAAAGAGCCGACCACGTGTTCAGCAGAACAGAAGGTGTAGCGTCATCGATAAATAATCACTCGGTCGTCGAGTAAGTGGCGCACGTTATTGCCTTTCTGTGCGTGTGATTCGTATAAAATGTGATTCGAACTGCTTATTATAGTCGATTCTAAGGAAATTTGTTATCCGTTTTTCTTTGCGATAACACTGAAAAAAAAGAAGAAAATGAAGCAGGACAAATTTTATGCGGCGATCAATGTACTTAATAGTTGATAAGATTTTTCAGTGATAAAGTATCGTTTTTATGTCTGTAAAAATTGAAATAACAAAGTACTGGATGTTTACATAATAAATATTGAAAACGATTCGAATTATCGTCTGTTCTGGACTCTTCCGGTGACGATATAGCCGGTCTAATGCACGAGTTTCTAGCAGAATTATCGTATTGGAGAAAAAGTCGACATACTACAAAATTGTACGTACCAGAATAGCCTTATCTAATCAATTACATTTACTGGTATCAAATCGATGACGTCGCATCATTGCTCGTCGACTTTCGAAGAATACAATACGATATCTGCTGGTGCCCGGCGCGGCGGTCGGTTGTGCACCGCTTTGGAAAAATGAAACAGTCGTAAAAGTATATAGTGGTGTTTACGAATTCCATCAACGTACGTAGGATCCCGAAAAATAAAACGAGTTTTTTTGCCAAGGAGAAAATCGAACCAGGAACCAGTTCTGATGAAATTGGAGCTCTCTCGAATCGATAGACGAGTAAAGTATGTAAATGGAAGAATACACAAATGCGTGTAAAGGTGTCTGGACGCCCTTTAGTTTTCCAATGATCGAAATAGTGTTCGATCTTTCTCGTTACATTTTGAGAGGCGCTTCTGAGCGACGAATTGATGAATTTTATAATAATTCGATTTTGATTAATCGATTATCGATTTTTTTTTGCGATTTCGATTAATCGATTGTTGATAAATAATATCGAATTGATGATATTTTTTTTGGTAAATCGATAAATCGATTTTTTCAAGTTTCAGTAATCGATTTTTTTCGAGTTCGATCAATCGATTATTTTTCGATTTCGATCGATCGATAATTTTTTTTTATCAAAATGAAGGTGTTTTGAATTTTTGAATTCCGCAATCGATTTTTTTCGATTTCGATGTATCGATTTTTTCGATTTCGATTTATCGATTTTTTTCGATTTCGATTTCAATAAGTTGACTATTTTTTTGAAATCGATGAATTTTTTTTTCACTTACTTATTAATCGATAATTTTTCCGATTTAAAATTATTCGATTTCGATTTATCGATGGTTTCTCTCCCTAAATTATCATTCACTTGCTAAATTTGTAAATGTGAATAAATCGATTTTTTTCAATTTTGATTATTCGATTATTTTTGCGATTTCGATTTATCGATTATCGATGAATATCGATTTTTTGATTTTTCTTCAAGAACATTTTCCCCTCCAAAATCATTGAATACACGATTTCAGTTGATTTTTTGAATTTTGAGTAATCGATTGTATTTTAAAATTTTTTTTAATCGATCACTTTTTCGATTTCGATAAATCGATAATTGTTATTGCAAAATCATCATCTGTTGAATTTTAAAGGGAAATCGATTTTTTTCGATTTCGATGAATCGATTTTTTCTAAATAATCGATAATTTTTTTTCATTCCAAGAAGTCGGCCATTTTTTTGATTTTTTTTAGCTAAGTATTAATCGATACTTTTTTTCGATTCAAATTAGTCGAATATTTTTTTAATTTTGATGAATCGACACTCCCCCCTCCTCATTTCGTTAATTTTTAAATTTCATTTAATCGATTTTTTTCGATTTGATTAATTGATTATTTTTATTGATTCATGCAGTTTTTTTTTTTTTTTATCAAGTACTTAGTCTTTCAGCTTCAATAAATTAATAATTTTTGCAATTTTCATCAATCGATCTGTTTTCAGTTTCGAGGAAGCTATTTTTTCCTTCAAAGTTGACCTTTTTTGTTGTTGTGAATTTTAATGAATCGATAAATTTTCAATTTTGGCCAATTGGTAAACTTTTGTCCACTCAATTTTTTGATTTTCAATAAAGCCAAAAAATGAGTGCATTAAGTACGTTTATGAACAAATTATTGCACAATGACTCAGCTTATAGATTGATGAAACGCGTATATTTGCAATTAAAATATCCGTTCATCTGGAAGGGGAAGGAAGACGGAGAGGAAGATAGCGATAGTGTGAAAATAACATTGCCCATACGTATACTTTTGTATATTATATGGACGAGCAACAGGTGCATCGTCGCGTTTACGCTACACTATCTTGACTCCCAACTATTCGTTCTTGTCCATGCTGAAAAAATGTTACACTCATTTTGCAGAGGAGAAAAAAAAAACAACGAACACGACCAAAGTATAATACCTTGTCTGTAAAATCGTACCATAATATACCTACATATGTGTTCTACAATGCTTTCGAGTGTAATAGACAATTAGAAAAGTGCGAAAAAAACCGCACAGGAATAGGTATAATGTATACGAAAGCGAAGAAAGCCCTTCCCTATAGTCTGGTAGGTTAGGTACCGCGCTCGATCCCTCTCGTCGTCCACGCTCGTGAACGCGAAACAGAATTAGAAAGAGAAAGAGAAAAACGCAAAAAAGGAAAATGAAGGCGGCGGAGAGGTGCAGAAGAAGGAATAGGTAAGTAAAAAACGCAAACTGAATTCTGGTTTTTAATTACGTGACGCAAAATACATTTCATGCAACAAGTTAGCGTGTACGGTTTTCGTAAGAGAGTAATAAATTTCGATGCCAACGACAGAGGCTATACAAAGTCTACTGCATAAAGTGTCGGTACTTGCGCGCTGTACACCACCGCGACGCGACCGGCGGAGTGCACCCCCTCTCCCCAACTCGACGGCAACAGTGTGTACTGTCTGTGTTTCTATCTTTGTTGCTCCGATACTCGAACGAATGTAATTAGGTGAACGCTCTAATGAGAATTAGACGAGGTCAGCTTGCGTGCACTTCGATGTGGTGTCCGGCGACGCGACGCGGTTTAGCTGCACCGCATATTGCGGACTCTCGCGGCTATTCGTATATACTGCGACCGGGCCCCGAATAAACGGCCGCGTAACCATTGAAATTATATAGCCTATATGATTAGTGGTCTGCTGGTCGGCTCTGGTACCCCACTCTACCGTCGGCTATTTTTTAAAGTTCGTTAGATCAATAGGAACAAACCTTTTTTTTTTTTCATTACAATTACAAATGGCGTTTGAACGAAAAAAGAAACCATTAGGTTTTTCGTTTTATCACTCCTTATCAGCTTGTAAAGAATATGGCTATGGCTACGTACGTATTTTGGCGCGAGCTGATAGCCAAATAGACTGATTTTTTTCACTTTTTTTATTTTCATGTGTAAGGAAAGAGGTGGAGGAGGGTGCAAGATGATGTATGATCGCGAAATAGCGACCGAAATGAAAGCATCTATCGAGGGGAATAATGACGAATCGTAAACAAGAGATTTGGCTGAGGCTCGTGTATCCACTGGTGCGTTCACCGTACTTATTACTTCCTCGTGAGCCTTGGCCATTGAGCTTTGTACGCGTCGAAACTGGCATGCTTATCTGTTTTCGTCGAAATTCACGTACTTTACGTAGACGTTACGTAGTTCTAAATTGTCGCAACTTGAACAAGATATCCCGCAGGGGGTGGCTTAGGTTTCCTTTTGCGTGTGCATCGTATACTTTGATATGTCACAGGTAGTTAACCTTTTGAAAAAAATTATATTGTAATCGATTTATATGCATACGTATGTAAGTACATACGATTTACGAAAAACCATCTGTGCATGATGGGTTAGGCACGAGCGTAAAAATAACGATGTTTGTTTAATGCGATAAAGTTTGTTCAACCGCGAACCTTGACGCGGAGCAGCGTCGGTGTCTTTACTCGTGTCGTAGCGCTATTTTGATAGAGAGAAAAAATTCGGAGAGAAAGATGTGCGTGTGTGGGTGGTGGAGATAGGAGAAGGCGAATGTAGAGTGGGTTAGGCTGGCGGGTGGATGAATTAGCGGCGGAAAATTTTCTAAAAATTGTTTTGGTATTGAGAAAAAAAAGGTCGAAATGAATTTTTTTGAAAATGTTGTTAACGAAGTACTGATGAGTTTTGGGAAAATTTACATGTTTTAAAAATTGTCGAATTAGGTGAGAAATTGAAAAATTTTGGGAAATTTACGAATTTTAGAAAATTGACAAATTTTGGGATGTTGACGAATTTTAGAAAATCGACAAATTTCGGGATATTGACAAATTTTAGAAAATCGACAAATTTTGGGATATCTACAAATTTCAGAAAATTGACGAATTTTAGAAAATCGACAAATTTTAAAGAATTGACAAATTTTGGAAGATCGACAAATTCTAAAAAATTGACAAGTTTTAAAAAATCGACAAATTTTGGGATGTTGACAAATTTTAGACAATTGCAAATTTTGGGATGTTGACAAATTTTAGAAAATCGACAAATTTTGGGATATTAAATAATTTTGGGATATCTATAAATTTCAGAAAAATGACGAATTTTAGAAAATTGACAAATTTTGGAAGATCGATAAATTTTAGAAAATTGACAAGTTTTAAAAAATCGACAAATTTTGGGATGTTGACAAATTTTAGACAATTGCAAATTTTGGGATATTGACAAATTTTGGGATGTTGACAAATTTTAGGCAATTGACAAATTTTAGAAAATCGGCAAATTTTGGGATATTAAATAATTTTGGGATAT
>FIZT01009929.1:0-13571 GCA_900065295.1 Paracoccus marginatus
ACAGGTCTGCAAAATGTTTTAAAAAATCAAAATTTAATTACTCATTTGGATTCTCGAAAAAAATTTGGAAATTTTGCATTATTTTTGTCAAAATTATTTTTTTTAGTTTTCACTATGCCTTATCCTACCTATGTTAACTCCCATGAGAAAAAAAGGGGGCCCGGCGGCACGGGTAAATATTATTCGAATGATCTGAAATTTTTAGAGTACCATTTTGTAGTGAAGGAACCCATTTTCACTTTAGCCACGCCAAAAAGTTGAAAAAAAATTTCACTGTATAGTTAAGGGCCACCTTAGTGTCCATCCATCGCTAGTGATACTAACAGGGCAGCCTCGCAGATGCCTTATTAGTTTTGCCCCCAACTCTTGGTATAACTCCTCCAACACGGAGTTCAATTTTGTCTCGCTTGGCAAATCGTACCTACTCCGGGCGTAGGGCTTTGTGGAAGCGCACACTCGCGTCGATAGCCATTCCATGGAAGGGCTTGCAGTCCCACCAACATGCGAACTAATGCCCATCAGATTCTATCCTCTTGGTTGAAATTTCAATTTCTTCGTTGCACTCGGAACTCCACAACAAAAATCATTGCTCTTATAATTTTGCATGCTTCCTTATTCGATTCCGTCATATTCTTTCTAGTAAATTTTCAGAAATCGGTAGGTAGTGAAAGGTCAAGAAAGACATTAAAACGAAACTCGATTCACCGAAGCCGATTCTACGTAATAACAAAATGAAGATATTAGTTTGAAACGCTAATGCTCCCTGTATACCATATAGTAGTTGTCAGCCTCATGAAAGGGGGTAAATTTCTTGGTAATATTTTACCCGTGTCATTGCTCGGGGTAGCCTTAAAGGGGAGGAAAAGCAGATTAACATTTCTTTTGTACGAGGGTTGGTCTTGGCTACGACTCCTATGGGAGGACGTACAAGTCTAATCCTTACAATTGTCGATAATAATGCACGAGCTAAATTGATTATAAAACTGACGCCGTTGTACTTTACACGATGATTCAAAACTGTACTCGAACGAATTACGCGGGTTGTTGAAGAATGCGAATCGAAACCCTCGACGTGAAGAATTCGGGCGCCATTTGTCGTATTCTTAAATCCCTTTGTAATTTTTATGTGTTCTACGAGAGCCTGGTGTAATTTATAATCGTCGTATGAACTGAATAGAAAAGTGCATTTTCAGTCTTTCTGGCTGATTAGTGATCAATGTAGGCAGGCTTCAATCAAATGAGTGCAGGATGATGAGGTGGAAAAAAAATCGTCATGAAAGTATTTCTCCTCCAAAAGAGGTTGTTCGTGTTTGTGTTTGCTTCTTTGCTTACAAGCGGTTTTTGGGAAAGGCTTGCAAAAATTATTCTGTTTTGAGCTTTGAGCTGTACGAGTTGAGTTTTATAAAATTGAGATAGCGCTGCTGAAGCATTATTGGGTGTATAGTGTTAGACGAACAGAAAAAAAATTTCTACTCTTACAAGTGATTCTACCTATGTTCTCTGGAATCGAAAGAACTCGTCGTTGCTTGTTTCCTCGTCAGTGCTGAGAGGTCGGCCTAGTACAGTGTGGTTGATTAGGTGGAGTGTGGGTGCACTGTGCAGTCTTCGCGATCCCCAAATTTTTGAACGAATTATTTCAATGAAATAGCTATATGCAAGGAGGTGGCTAGACAAAAAAACCAGCACCGAGTCGATATTGGAGACACGATACTGTAGTTCGCGATAAATGAAGTAAGATTAAAAGAAATCCGGATGACATCATCAAACGACTCCTCCACACGATTCCGTCTTAGCCCCTTCTATCGTACAGTCTACCCTTCGTTTTTCTCATTAACTCGGAACTTGAAATAGCGCACCCTGAAAGCAACCAGCTACGTCGCTAGTAAAAACTCGACATACAAAAACCGAAAACGAAAACTCGAATAAAACCATGAAAACCAAAGATGAAAGCGATAAGAAATAATGCGGTCGAGCGATACTCCCTAATAATGTCGACAAATCTTCGCTTTTGTGTACTTATTTAACCTTAAACAAAAAGTAAAAACATCTTCGAACTCGCCGTTTTCGCAGATGTTTTACGAATATTTAACCAACAAGAATGGAGTTTTCGTTACCGAAGCTATACAGCTCGGCCAACCATCTGACTGAAGAAGTTAACGCCGCATTATCTACTTAGTTTCAAATTTTCGCGTCGAAGTCGTAATAACCTCGGTGGAAGACGAGCTCCTCTGGTATTACGTCGACGTTTCAACTCGCGTCAAAGTTCTTTCGTTTATACGCGAGTCTCGCGAGTATGTACAGAGTGTAGGTACCTAGCTACCTATATACATAGTGAAAATCGTGTGTGTACATCGAGCGAAGATGAACGAGAAATTTTACGAGTAAACTTGCCTTATTTGTAAGGTGGAAATTTTAATCGAAACTACATCATAGATGAGATTTTCTCACCCCTTAACAAGTATTAATAATGATAATGCCAACAAATGGCGTTTCATATACTTTACGAGCTTCGCGTACGCAAAAGCTCGTCCCTAAATACAAAATGATCTTCGATCTTTGCATAATGTACGTGTAACTGTGTTTATAAATAATACAATAAAATTACTCGTCCGAAAGGAATAAGGAAAAAAAAAAGGGGAAGATGGAAAAGAAAAACATAACAAATGAAAGTTATCGAATTTTCTTACTTATTTTATTATGAGGTTCAAGGCGTGCGGCGAGAGTTCATTCGAAATGAATTCAGTTGCGTTTGAAAAAGCACCCGTATTTAATTTTCCGTTTCAGTACGTTCAATCAGAATGAATCAAGCTGATACTTTCAACATTATTGAAAACTTCGCCTCTAATGAACGAAAAACCCCTGCTAGGCTTACATTTTATTCAAAGCACAGATTCGAGAAAATAATTCAATTTCTGTAAACCGCCACGAAAAACAAATTCGATTTAATAATTTTTTCGTAAGCGTTTATACGGCTCGTAACTGATTTTCGCGCTCGTTCTCTCGTTTTCTTAGTGCGAAACGTGTCTGTGTAAGCTATCCAAGTACCTATAGTAATGATAATAGTGAAAAGAATTGAATTTTTTGTCGAAAATCTCATTCAGTTGTGATACTCTGATGTGAACAAATCTTTTCTAAAGTTGAGAATTTCGCTACCACTTCCGCTCTAATCTAATCAATTTTTTTCTAGAATTTGTTCCGAGGACGGCTTTATGTTCATAAATTTTCGCTAAAAACCTTATAGGATAACTTGAATTTTTCTAGAAAATGTATTAGAGAAGAGTTAATATCTTTTCTTTTCATTTTCGAGTGTTACCGTTTGGTCTTTAGTTGCTCGAAATTATGGACGCGTTCTTCTGACTAGATTTTTTGGTTTTTCAAAAATTTGATAGATATCCTCTTTACTTTTCATCTAAATTAGAGTGATAGTGTCCAATATATCATTAAACTCATCAACAAATCTACTTTCTTTCTGTACTTGAACTCGTGATGTTCATTATTATGAACACTTCGCCTCTCGAATATTTCAGATGCTCATTCTACCGTCGAATTTCAAGGTAAATTAGGCATAGTGCGACAAATAAAAAAAAATTGAAGTTTGAGCAGAAATTACTTAATGATCAACTTTTGGAGGGAGACCAACCTAAAAAAATGTTGAGCTCTGCGTCAATTATGTAGGTACCTAATACCTATCAAGTTTTTGCTCGAAGTTAACAGAATACGATAATAATTTTCAAAAACACATTTTTTCAAACTACATTCTTGTAATGGGTAGGTACATACATACAACAAATTATTGAAATTCAAAATAATTAAACAATTTTTTTTCGATAAATTTTTGCATTTTATTAAAATTACACATGTCCTTAGGGGATCGTCGGTACTTCGTGAACCGTCGTATTACTTGTAGTGCGTCCCTCACTTCTTCGATTTTAGGACAACCTTTATTTTTACGGGAGCTACTTTTGGTGTTGGGTTTATCAATTGAAAGGTCTAACGCCATGGGTTCTTTTTTTCCCTTTAACGTTTAACAATAACGCTACAGTGTACGGAGTAACGACGTTTTAATGACTGACTTTTCGTGTACATCGCATAATTGCAAAGTGTAATGTACCTACCACGTATCTACTAATCTAACTAAAATGAACCATGGAGGGGGATCAGTACGACGCTACAAACGCATGATCATTTTGCCGTTCCACAGGATCTACCATTTGTTGTTCACGTATTCCTTCTTCATTTCTACGATCACTTTTTTCGCCCTCGTTGGAATTTTCCATCTCACGTCGGTTTGTACTGTGATTCTGAGGTGGTTCTTTTTCATTCGTATTAGGGATATACTCATATGAAAATCGCTGAAAAGAAGTCAGAATTGCACCATAGGCGAATCAGTGAAAAAATCATTGAAATGTTGATGAATTTTCACTGATTTATTTTTCAGCAAATGCTATGAAAAATTACTGAAAAATTGGTGAAATTACTGAAATTTCACAGATTTTTTCGCTGATCCACCTGTGGTGCGATTCTGACTATTTTCAGTGATATTTTCACTGATTCGAAATGAGAGAGGGGTATAGATAATGTTTTCTTTAGCCATTCTAAGGTTGAGTACTTTCTCAGTTTGCAATCAGTGAAAATCACTGAAAAAAGTCAAAATTACGGCACAGGAAAATCAGTGAAAAAAACACTGAAATTTCGAAAAATTTTCCCTGATTTGTCGGTGATTTTTACTGACTTTTCAGTAAATGTTACAAAAATAACTGGAAAATCAGTGAAAATTCACCGAAATCTCAGTGATTTTTTTCACCGATTCTCTTGTGGTGCAATTCTGACTTTTCCCCAGTGATTCTCACTAATTTCAGATTGAGAGAGTAATTTGTCAAACAGGTAAATCTCTTCGATAAACGGTAACTTACCATGCTCTTTCAATCTGGAATCGGTGAAAATCACTGGAACTTTGGTGAATTTTCACTGATTTTTCAGTTATTTTTGTAACATTTACTAAAAAATCAGTGTAACTCATTGGAAAAATTGAGTGAGTGATTTATGTTGGAACTTCTCATTGACACTGTCACTCTCACTGTCAATGTTACAATGACCATATTTATGTACTTACTATACTCTCCCAATCTGGAATCAGTGAAAATCACAGGGAAAAAAGTCAGAATTGCAGCACAGGGGAATCAGTGAAAAAAAATCACTGAAATTCCGGTAAATCTTCACTGATTTTTCAAAGAATTTCACTGAATTTCCAGTAATGCTACAAAAATAACTGGAAAATCAGTGAAAATCACCGAAATTTCAGTGATTTTTTCACTGATTCTCCTGTGCTGCAATTCTGACTTTTTTCAGTGATTTTTCACTGATTCCCGGATTGAGAGAGTGCTTTGAAGTACTCTCTCAATCGCGACTCCCCTTTGAATTTCTATTTTCGCGTACTTACGCTCAGCGACGGAATCATACGAACGAGGAGCGTTTTTCGAACTTTTCCGACGAGACGAACTTTCATATGTACGTTCGTTCTGGTTTAATTTAAACGATATCGAATGTACGATTTTTAGGAGAAAATGAAAATAAAAAAGTCAAACTTTCTCGGTTGTCGTTTGGCTGCGTTCAAGTGTATCGGTGAAATATCCTCTCGTCTGGTTACTTGGGTTTTAATAAAAAGTTGGGTTGCAGGTGAAAGTAGTTTTATTTTTATTCGCAAAAGTTTCGGAAATATAAACTTGCTTTTTATACTTTGAATTTATGTCGCACATATTTTACAACAGACGCAATAATCTAGACTATAAAACATTTAGGTGTATCGTGCAAACCTGTGGAATATTTTTTACGATGAAACGTGTCTTTTATGTACAAAACGACCGCGACTTGTACGAGTAATTACGTAGATTACCTACGTTTGAGAAGTTATCGTAATTATTATATTAATTGAATCGTATATCACATGGATACTTTGAAGTAACCATGCAAAAAATAAAATAAAAAAACACCCAATTTCGCTCATAGTTGCGGAAAACAAACCACTAGGTGTACCAAGTACCAACATCGTCGCGAAACCTTTCACTATATAGCCATGCCACCATCCCCGATGCACGTAGGTAGCTGTATCTAGGTAATCGGCTAAAAAGCCGTCCAAATTACGCCATCTTTCGGTAAAAGGGCGAATACCGCAAAATCCGCAGCTCGCAGCGAAGCGGTCGCGGTCGTCAAAAAACTCAAATCAGCTTATGAACATTGGTCATAAAATAACAAAATCACCGTGATCGACGCGTCGCGCCGCGTATCCACCTAATTAATTAAATCCCGACACGTAAAGCCGCAGTTTCTGGCTCGCTGAGCTAGAAGAAGCCCGCTAATCTGGCAGCATCCGTATTTCCCAGCCGATGCTACTTTGTCTGCAACCACGAGACGTGTGTGGAAGGGCGTATCTGCAGTATGTGTGTGCTGGCCATAGAGCCGGAGACCATTACCAGGGTGCACCTACAATACATGTGTATGCTTTATCTCTCAATCTGTATTCGCGGTGCTTTTCATAGTCTATCTACATGTACCTAGGTGTACGCGCGGATGAATCGGTTTATAAATAATGTGATTTTATAGCTCATCACCGATGTAGAGGTGTTTGATGTGTATTTAGTTCGTGTGATGTTTTATTTCCAATTTAATTATTGGATATTAACGTGTTGCTGCTGGCTGCTTCACGTTTGTTGGGTTTCATTTGATGAAAGTATGCAGAAGCTTTTTATTTTTGAGAAGTGTAGCAGGTTTATACTTTTTTGGAATGGTTTTCATGCTCTCTCAATCTGGAAACAGTGAAAATTACTGGAAAAAAAGTCGGAATTGCAGCACAGGAGTATCAGTGAAAAAAATCACTGAAATTCTGGTGGATTTTTACTGATTTTTCAGGGAATTTCGCTGGTTTTTCAGGTTTTGCCAAAATTATCGTGAAAAGTATCTACATGTGGGTAATTTAATTCGTAGAATCAGAATTTGCCATCGGAATTTTTATTTGACCAATATTCACCCCCTACCCCGTCGAAACTTGAGGTTTTTTTGGTGAAAAAGTGGTTTTTAGGCAGTAAAGGGGTGTGCCCAAGGTTTAAAATTCTCAAAATGAGTATATAGTATGGAAATGCATTAACTAGTAAAAGCAAATTTTTTTGAACCTCCACCTTGAAAATTGGAATTTGGTGGTCATTTCGAAAAATTCGAAACAGAATTTTGGTGCCTTGATACATCTTAATACGATCGGAAAAATTTCAAAAAATTTCATTTCATTTAAGTTGATGATCCTCACCTACATGCAAAATTTCAATGCAATCGAGTCAGAATTACGTTAGCAGGAGCCAAAAGAGTGAAAATTTTACTTTTCAAGGCCACGTCTCCCCAGGTCAAAGTTGTAAAAGTACTGATAAGCCGAAAACATTTTTTTTCTTCTACTTACTCAAAAATGCGACCGATTCGCGAAAATCGCTGAGGGCAATTTTCACTACCTCGGCGGGCAAGTCTTTTTATTTTAAGTGGACCAAAACATAACCCATAATCTGCGTCTAACTTTCGGCCCAATTATGATCCAATTTATGAAATTTATAAATTAGAGCTCGACTCACTATGTCACAAGCTGCAGGAAATTGCAATTCTTCGCCAGGCAGGAGCATCCAATAGGAAAGAAAGTTAAGGCGTCGATGTCCCAAGTCATGTGATGTCGCGTATATGATCGGAATAATAAAAGGCATCTTTATTCACGGTATGGTTTCCTTCAGTTTGAGACCAGAATAATGGCGGTATTTTTTTACGCCTTTTCACATAACACAAGAAGTTTCCTATTATTTAATAAGAAAAATTTAGAAAACAGTTCAACTTTTTTGGCTTTCTGCCGTAGTAAATTTACGACCGTGTAGTCAATTTGATATTCGCCATGTTTATTGAGGCTGTACGTGCCGTACCAACTGTTTCGCCAACTCGATAGCGTATTCTTCGCAGCTCGGTGTGTGAAAATTCATCGCAAAAGTCTCTAACTCTTTCTCTCGCAGCAACGCTACTGTGCTTGTTAATTTTTATGGATATTTTTGACGAACCTGTTGCCTCGATTATCGCCCCAAGTTATTCGTCGGCACATTTTTTTTATTCTCTTGCGAAAAAAAAGTATAATTTTTTTATTCTATAGAGTAAAAGGTGTGGGGTAGAGCAGTGATAGCGTATCACATATACACGTACTTATGTATAGAGCACCGCAGATAGGTCGGAAAAGAGACTTGGAGAGCGATCCGGTGGAAGAAGTTTCCCCACTTAATAAGGTGTTAACGTTTCCATTAAAGAAAGCCATCGCTTTTAAATATCAAAGAAAATATTTATTCAGGATGAAAGTTTACAAGTGCGTAAAGTTTCTCGCCTTTAATAACCGTACTCGTACGATTTGTCACGTTTTATCAAAAAGACCCACCCGCGTACATTATACCGTGTAGCGAAAATTTTACTTCATTTAGTACGCGAAACGCGGCCCCGTATGTACGTGCACTCTGGGGGTACATATACATCAAGTCGACAGGGGGTAAGACTTTGAAATGTACGTTCGCTTTGGCGAGGTGGGCCGACGGCGCGGCGAGGAAAAGAAGATTTTCACTATCTCGAGCATACACAATATATAATGTGTATTCCGTGTACCTAATGCGTTGGCAAACTTTGGCGAGGCGAGTAAAAAGATCGAGCTAAAAGCTTATAGGTTCGAAATTGGACCGTCTAGGTACCTACCTACCTACTTAAAGTTAGTTATAATTAAAAGGAAGTGCATAGTATAAAGGTAATTGAATACATTTTCGATGGAATTAAACTTACCGAAACCGGAATAGTTATAACTGAATAACAATTGGCAAAACTTATGAAACAGTCGAAAACAGCTCGTTGAATTTATCTGTCGGTAGGTACTCTTCGAGTTGTACGTACTTACAGTGGCGGTTTTGCCTGCAGTTTTGTCTTTTATCAGGTATGAAAGTTGGAGTACCAAGTAGTGGTTTAACGAAAAATGAGTAAAATATCAATAATAAAACGGTGAAGTGAATAAAATGATCGATGGTGTAGGGTGAAACAGAGGCTGAGTTCGTGGTACGAATCATGGGATGGTCCGAGCTCCCAAGTCTTACGAGTCCCACGAGCTATCGTGAGAACCAGACCGGACTTCTCGGGCTGTTTCATATTGCTCTATATTGTGGTACCAGGGTACTTTCCGTATTCTCTGGTAATTTCAGTTTTTCATCCACCTCTCCTCTAAAAATATTCTTTACGAAGTTTCATAACTTCGTCAGTCACTTTCACTGCGTTTGCATGAATTGGAAAAATTCTCACCTTGATCGAATTATCAAAAGTTTAACCCAAACTGAAACTTGCATTTGATGAGTAGGTAGTAAGCACCTTTCATAATCAGCGTTGTGATTCTGCCTTGAATTTTAATACGAATTTCACCTCGTAATGCCACTGTCAGTTTCATATTCGTTTTCAAGTGGGTTTTCATGAGGAGGTATTTTTTATTCTGCGTGGTCCGAATGGCGTACCCTCTGTTATACCTTATACCGGAGGGTTATATTTTGTACAAATATGAGGTGTCATTTTCATCAAACTCTTTCTGTTGAATTGAAGATGTAATTTTTTTTAGAGTGAATTCCCAGTCTATTTTTTTCTGTACTTTTTGATTACCAAGTTCAGTTACCTAGGGGAGGGTGGGGCAAAACGGAACACTTTTTCGCCAAAGTCAATTCCTCAGCCCCTATTATACTTGGAGTACTCCGGTTTGTTCCATTTGGTAGCTTGAACATTCTAATTTTTAAAAATCCAAACAAATTTTTTTTTTGGAATTCATTAAAGTAGCGTAAAATTGGATCTGGTAAAAAATGTCAAATTTCGATTTTCAAAAAATCCTGAGTCAAAACGAAACACGTAGTTCAATGCATTAAGGGTACACTTCACAGCTGTTATCAGTGACGAATTTTTACGTTTGAGGTGTACTACGCCTGCGTTGTGTTTTCTGTTCATGCATTTTTGCAAAAAATGCTGGGGATGCCTTGACCGCTTTTTTGTGAACTTTTCGGAAAGCCTCTCCATCAAGATTATGGCTTACCGCTGCATATACTCTACCTTCATAACTATCCCTTCCAGTAAAGTTGATTCTTTTCCCACTAATTTTAGACGCGATTGCCGCATTAAGTGATTCTACAGCATTTGTGGTGGTATTATGGAGGAGGCTGTAAGAATGATTGGCCAAAATGTTGCACCTTTCCAGTAATGTGTTGTAAAGGTCATGCTTTTGTAAATATGGTATTTTGTCGACTTCACCTTCTTTAGGAACGCCGTCACAGAAATATTGCAATTCAGCGCACTTGAGATGCTCGCCAAACACATGCCTTGGTGCGTTAAGAATATCCTTGGCAAGTGCTGTCGCAGATTGTCTTGTGATGCCTTCTTTTGACCTGTGTTCAATGGCCTTCACAATTCCGCCTCGGAGCTGCTTTAATTTACTACTGACGTACTTCTTTAAAGCGACCACATCACGGTTACCTCCGGAACTGCGGTGTTACACTCTGCTTGAATATTCGTACAGAAATTTCGTAAAAGATGGTTTTTACACTCAATTTTCTGCACAACAATACCATAATGCACGTGCTATCCTTCGGATGGAGATTTTTGAAAACTCGCCCCTGACACGTTATGAAATTTATCTTTGACTATACATATATGGACTGATGTACCTGGGTGAATGTAGCGGTGAAGGATAAATGCAGAGGTATATAATGAATTCGCGACCGCAGAAAAAAAAAGTAAAATAATATACACAAGTGTCCACAATTGTAGCGGCGGATGACGTTATATTTTTCCAGTATGAAAACAGTGACAGGAATGGAAAAAATTAATTTAATAAATTCATCATTTCAAACAAAAAAAAAATGAAATAACAAAATAATGACAGAAAAATAAGGCAATGAAAAAAAATGTAGGTTGAAGACGGCCTGAAGGAGGTATCCCTTAGGGTCCTTTCTCTTCAGGACCCCGTATGGGATGCGGTCAGGACCAGGAGCCGTATTTTTGGTTTTAGCGAGCCTGGCTAGGATCTCCCCCCTGTTAAACCACGCAAGCATTGCCTCTCGGACATGTGGCTGGTCAACATCAGCCCCCATGTCCTGCAAAGCCTCACGCAGTACCTCAGAATCCCTATCGTAAGTTTTTTTGCCCAAATACCTCCCGAAAGTGCGCCTCAATTTCGTCCCCCCCAATCTGGCAAAAATTAGACTGCTCCCCAAGAACCTGCGAAATGGCTTTTTTACGATTCAGATGGTACAACTTCTGCAGACGACTCGCTTCCACCTTGTCGAACTGCGGTCTGTTGCCCCGTCGCCCGCGTGGGCGGCCGTTGCCAACGAGTCGAGGGCGCGTGGTCGTCCGTGCGGTGCCCTCCTGCCCACCTTCGGGCCGCTGCAGGCCCTTAGCGAACACATCGGCAACGCACGCCTCTACCTTCGCCTCGAAGTCGTCCCAAGCAACCGCCCCCGCCAGCTCACGAATCCAGCGACCCAGTTCCACCCCCGCAGCTTGGCACACTGCGTCGAGGTCGTCGACCACAGCGGTTACCAACCCCGGAGCTTCCTGAGCCGCCACAGCCGGTCCTAGCTCACTCGCCCCTGCAACCCCCTCCGTCCCCTCCTCTACCACCTGCGGGATAACCGGATCAACTCCATCGCCTGGTACTACGTTCCCTATGTCGCCGGTCTCGACTTCTGGTGCGAATGCACCCCTGTCCTGGGCAGCCTCAACGTTGAACTCGGCTGCCGCAGGCTGGGACGCGCTAACGCCAAATTGCGCAGTCCCCGTATGTAGGCTCCTATCTTCGGGAGCAGGTGTAGGTGAGGTGTGAACCATCCTAGGAGGCGGAACTCTCTCGGCCAGAGGCGGGGGCCTGAACAGCGGCGGCGTGTCCGGATTGTCCAGGCTGGAACCGTTACTCTCCGACGAGATAATTGGGCGACGGCCTGATGGCACCTGTCGGCCCGTATCTCGCGAGGACGGCTGCGCCTGTGTTCCCCTTGACACCACCACCCCCGAGCCCCCAGGCTGCGGCTCCGCCTGCTCAAGTACACTCCTCCCACATACTGCCCGTGCGGCACCGCGAGTGCGAGCACCCGGAGTGACCGCCGGCGCCGTGATCGATGCCCTCCTCGCACCGCGTGCACAACCGGCCCGCGCAGCCTCGGCTCGAGCTCTGGTTATGCGCATTGCCGCCGATTCCGCGGCCGATTCGGGGGTGCCTACTGACACCGTAGTGACCGCAGCTCGGGTACGAGTCCCTCGCCCACGGCCAGCTGCCGACGCCACTGTGGTGCGCGGCGCCCCTGCCCCCGTTCCACCCGTCCCATGCGACCTACTAACGTGCGACTTGGCCCTTTTGATATCCTCCTCCCTATGGTCACAAACTGCGCACACGTAGGCGTTCGTGGTCATGCCATGCTTTCTCTTGGCATGTTTCACAAAATCGCCACAGTTTTGGTAGACACCCCCGACTCTGAGTGACTCTGACGCCAGGGGCGCCGAAACACTCCGGACACCTGACCGGTTCGGTGAACGGAAACCTAATCGAGAGAATCCTAGTGACCCCATCCAAGACGATGTCCGGCAAACCCCCTTCATTCGAGACTACAGCCATTATAATTTAGATCCGAAAACAAAGGCAAAAAAAAAAAAAACGCGAAAAGCCGTGAGAGAGAGGAGAAATGCGAAAACGCGAAAAAGAGAAAAAAAAGAAGAAAAATTTGGGTACGAAAACAAAGAGAAAAAAAAACGCGAAAAACCAAAGAAAGCAAAAAGCTAAAAAGTATACGAAATTAGATACGAAAACAAAGCCAAAAAAACGCGAGAGACCGTGTGAGAGAATGAAAGCAAAAATAAGTAAATTGTCAGCAGCGAGGGGAAAATAGAAGTTGGGTACTAATCAAGTCGAAAAAAAACGCGAAAATCGTGTACAAAAGGTAGACTAGAGCGTGAATTGAGCAAAAGCCGGTAAAGATGAAATACCAGAACAAGATGCGCGAAGTTGATAATGAAGCGAACACGCGCGCACCGCACGTCGAACCCAAGAGGAGCGATCGTGAGTAACAATAGAAAGAAATGGTACCGACGGACCCGGCACCCTACCCGCCGAACGACGAAAAAAAAATACGTATACAAGAAATAGATAAGCAGAATGAAAACAAATAGCGGTATGCACGTGGCTAAAGCTATCGAAACAGGTAAATAATGCAAACAAAATAAATAAATGCAAAATAGAAAAAAAATAGCGGTATGTATGCTTAACACGACGCGAGAATAGCAATACCCGATACCAGCAGTTCGCAGGTACTGAGTAACCGTCAGCCAAGCAAGGTTTGTTATTTATTGTACACCTTGCCCAGTACAAGGGCATCTCTTCCAAACGGTGCGGTACGGGGCTTAATCAACTTGTTAACATTGCGCGTATGCGCAGTAATAACCCTCCAAGATTTGGACTGCGTTTGTCCTTCACTGGTCGGGTGGTAGGATTTTCTACTACATGG
>FIZT01009943.1:0-13988 GCA_900065295.1 Paracoccus marginatus
TTTTGTCCCCGCCCTACTTGAAAAAATGGGGGTTTTTAGGCTCCAGCCCCCTATTGTGACGCGGCAAAAATCGAAAATGTTCATTTTCGTGAATTCCCCACTCATACCAACAAAAAACCAACTGATTTTCTTATCCCCAAAAAAAGCATACCCATTGAACACTTTTCCGGGCTTGGATTGTAGACTATTCGATGATTATGCGTTAGTTTCTTTCGTTAATCGAAATATTAACGATAAATTCATTTTACAGATCAAAGATTTCTTCAAAAGATTCAAAAAGATTCCCGATATTATCGAATTGGACCATCTTACAGTGTCTGGCGACGTTACATTCGGAAAAGGTGTTTCATTAAGGGTAAGTCAGTTGATTTGATGGTCAATATTGGTGCGTAGGTACATTTTTTGCGAAAATTATCAATAATACGAATTTTGTTGTCGTTTCAGGGAACTGTCATTGTTATTGCTAATCACGGAGAAAGAATTGATATTCCAGACGGCGCTGTTTTGGAAAATAAAATTGTATCGGGAAATTTGAGAATTTTGGAGCATTGATAGTCAGTTGCCTAAAATAGTAAATGTAAACCTAAGTTTTAAGAATTCTTATTTATTAACGTTGTTTGATGTATCATTTGTAATACTTAATTTAGTTTTTTGTTCGAAGTTATTTTCATTGGTTATTTTCATAAACGCCCAACAAGTAAGTGTTTTGGTACTATTCGAGTGCAAAACCAGGTGCACAATCGACTCAGCATTTGAATAAATCGAGTTACCATTTTATCAACGATTTTTATAACGTTCATTGTATTCTAGGTAGATACCTATTATTTGTAATAGCTTTCATTTATGCTTATTGAATTGTTACCTTTTTATTTATTTTTTCTTAATTTACAATGAAGTTTTTATCGAGTATTTATTGAAAAGTTATAGTCCGAACGGGCGTGTTTTTAAAAAAATAAAATTACGATTCACTTGAGAACTTTTTTTTTTGAAGTATACATGGAATACAAAGTAGCTTCTAAAAAATTAGTTAATCAAGAAACTGTCAACATCGACGAGAGCATCCGAATGTTGGATGAAAAGGGGCAAGAACTTTTCAAACGCTACCCTGTTCGCTCTTGATTGAAATCTCGTCTTCCTCTTTGATACATTTAGAAAGTATTGCACCACTAACGCCATTGGCATCCGTTTGAATTTCCGGGGTCAAACATGAATCGGCCTGGAAAAAAGTAGAGTTACTTAGATAATGCAGAGACTTGTTAACATTCGTTATCCGGCCTAAAAAACAAATACCTACCTCGAATTTGTTGACCGCAGATGAAAATTTATTCGTCGCAGAATCGCCATTAATTTGTTTAACTTCGTGAGAATGCAATAACGATTTGAACCTTGTTTTCAAACCGCTGATGAACTGTTCGGTTTTTTTCGGCATGTGAGATATCATGTGATGTTGCAACGATGGAACGTTACCAAAAGTTTTTTCACACTGAGTACAACTGTGTACGTTCACTATATCATTTGGAGCATTTGGAGCATTTTTTTTGGTTTCTAGATGAACCTTTTTATGATTTTGTAGAGTTCTCTGCTGTCTGAATCTTCTGTCGCAACGATCGCAAGCGTAAGGTTTATCTTTCATGTGAATTCGCATGTGAGGTATTAGCGTATCATTGGACGGAAAGGTTTTGTCGCATTTTGGACACTTGAACGGTCGATCTTCGCTGTGACGTTTTTGATGTTTGATCAAAGTAGCTTGGCGTGTGAAAGTTTTTGCGCACTTGTCGCAAGCGTACGGTTTTTCATCGAGATGTTTTCGTAAATGAATTACAAGCGTTTTCTTTTCGACGAATGAAATTTTACAAAATGGACATTGAAAAGGGGACTTGTTGGTGTGTTGGAGTTCGTGAACTATGTAATTAGACTGAAAAGAAAAATTTCTAAAGCAAAATTTACAAGTGTATGTTATGCTCGAATGCAATAGTTCGTGTACAGTTAAACTACTCTCATGAACAAATGATTTTAGGCAATATTTACACTCGAATTTCGATTGATGCCGATGAACGCTGACGTGACGAATTATTTGGTTTTTTGTATAAAACGTCTTACCGCAGTCGTGGCATGTGTAAGAATTTTCCGAAAAATGAATTTTGTTATGTTTCGTTAAAAACTTTTCATCCGTGAAGGATAAATTACATTCTATGCAAATGTGTAACCCTGGTCTACCTACGTGCGATTTCATATGACGATTTAGATTTCCTCGCGTGAAAAAATACCTACGACACACGGTGCAAAAATATTTACTCTTTTCCGCGATATGCTGTTGTTCGTGATATGTCAAGTCAAGCTGATTGGCAAAAGTTTCCCCGCAGATGACGCAAAAAAATGTTTTCGAGTGGGCCAAGATGTGCTCTCGTAGAGTAGCTTTTTCGTTGAATTTTTCCTGGCAAAATTCACAAACATGCTTGTTTTGAGGAGAAGAATTTAGTAATTTTTTGAAATTATTTTTGATGGTTAATCCTATGTAGGGGTTTGTATCATGTGAATTTGAGTTGTCGTCGTCAGCTTCAATAATTCTGTTATTCTGCGATAAAGTTCTTGACTTTTGTCCGAGTTCGTCTTCATCACGATCTACTGACTCGGTTTCAATGAATAAGGCATTTGTCAGAGATTCTTCATCAGGGCATTCCTAAACATAAAAAGTCGGTAAAATATCAAAATTTATTAAATTATTAATAAAAAGTTATGATTCATGAACTCGATTTTTCTTATATAAGTGAAGTAAGAACCACCTCCAATTTGAAATTTTGAGTTGAACCCTGTTTTCGTTAACAAATAACCGGACTTACGAAAAATATACTCGCTGTTGGATGAATTACAGGAGGATCGTTAAGGACATTTGTCTCTTCTGTCTCAAAGAAACTTGAAGACATAATTATCAAACTGATGATATAACCAACAAAAAATCACTGAGATGATCTGAGCAAAAAAAAAATCAGCGATATTAATTATATTCATGCGACATTAACTTTACGTGTCATTAAAATTTTACATAAACATTATTTGCACCGAATACCGAAAGTTTTCTAAAACTGCCAGCCCAAAAGTGACGAACTCTCTTATCAATTCAGTTGATAAGAACTACCTATGAAAACAAATCTCCGGTAATATTCGCTGTTTTTCGACTTAATTCGGCTTGTAGCATATTCTCTTGATTTGGAAAAAAATTGAAAAATTTTCAATTTTAAAAATACTCGTATAGTCGTATTTCACAAAAAAAGTAAAAAACACCTCAACTAGAAAAAAGTGGCTGTTGGAAAAACCGAAAATAGAGAAATGAGAAACCATTAACTGAAAGTGCAAGTATCAAAAAACATATGTATTTGATAGAATAAATAACAACGAGGGTCAGTCTGCATCACAGGACTAAAATTAAAAATTATAAAAAACAATTCCCTACATTAAGTCAGACAGAAACGTTTTCACTAGTCACGTTCTGTGCCTCCATCATTTGTTGTTGAACTTTATTCGCTTCTTCTATCTTTCGCTGAGTAAATTCGGGTTGAATTTCCATGTAGAGTTTCATAATCTTATGATTTACATTAATGTGTTTTTGTGCACAGTTTTCAACACACCATATCTGTAATAAAAACACCGTATTAATTACCCGGGTTCTTCTTATTTTTCAAAGAAAAGTTCTGCGAAGACGAAGTATACCTCATCGTTAGATCTTTCTCGATCACTCATTATGTTTGTGCAGTGCAAAAAGCAATTTTCCGTCATCTTATTGTATATTTGAAGGAAGTCCTTGAACTAACAATAAAATAATGGTTTAAAAATATTACAACTTTCAAAAGTAAATGAAATTACAAATGACTAAGGTACTCACATTTCTAAGGGCTGCGGTATCCATTTTTTCAAAACTGCGTCGATTGAAATATCTTTAGCGAGTTGAATTAATTTACTTCTTCAGATGGCGAGATGAACCGATGAAACACATTTCAATTTATTTAAACTCGCTTTACAATTCTCAATTAAATTTGAATAAGAGAATTCAGAAACTAATAAAAATTTAAATTTCTTCGCAATGTTGAATGTTCGCACGTTCACACGAGTGATAAGAAGAAAATTTGATTGTTGTGGTACAAACTCTTACGTCATCGTTTTTTTGCTTTCCAGGGTAACTCATACAAATGTACGAAAATCTTTTTGAAATTTTTCGAATTTTCTTTTTTCCATTTTTAAGCAGAATAATCGACGCATCAACGTTTTAATTGAAATGATCAGATTGAAAAATATTCCAGGTACGTAGAACGAATGTTATTGTGCTTTTATGACAAAGTTGTTCATTTCGAAGCTCATTTCGATATCGATTTTTCTGCGGTAAATTTTTCACCGCTAAATGTTAACAGTCTGACACTGACAGCTTGATGAAAAAATGAAAAATGATTTTCACTCGGAAAACTGTGTTGCAAATTGGAAATTTTGTTAGTTGTATTGTTTAACTGGAGACCGAGTACTATTGTTCTTTTTGCCAGTTGACATTAGAAGTTATTCATTCTGCACCTTCATCAGTGAATCTAGCTGAGTTTGAGGAAATTCAGTTGTTCGTTTTTCCTGTCAAAAGAGAGCCAAGAGCCAAGTATTTGAAGTTGGAGACAAATCTTTTAAATGTGATGTAAGTAGCTGGTCACTTGATTAGTTTTGCTCACAAGCAGTTTTTATTTCACTATAATTAGTGAAGAAAAATTGAATTCCTCTTAAATATTATAATTCCTTGTAAAACTACATCAACGTCTTTTCCTCTCTTACGTCATAATTTTTTAGTCAGACTTCGTGAATTTATTGATTAGTTTATGTCGGTGTCATCGTATCTTGTATACTTTCTCTAAAATTTGATTAAATTTTTGTTCTGCTCGCAGTTAATCACATCACGTATCATATGATGGCAACTGTAAGTCCAACGGTAGAAAGAAACTTGCATGAAATGTTAAGAGATGCTCCTATGATGAATGACAGTAGTAACGCCGTTCACTCCGGATTCACTAATCCTCAATTACCAAAACCTGCTAAAAATCAAGGTCAGATTTCATTAGGTAGTTAAACTTATTTAAAATATTGTCTCCTCATAGCTAATACTTATAATCATATGTGTTTGTGTGTTTTAGCTGCTCAAGACCCAAACGTCGTTTCGCCTACCGAAAGCAAAGATAGCGGACAGAAATTTCCCCTCACTAAAATTGAAACCATTAAATGCTGGGGTGTGTCTACTTACAAATGTACACGTCAACTAATGTACGAAAAACTTGGGAAAACATCTCGTACAATCGATAAAGGTTAATACATATTTCAAACCCTTCGTAGCAAATACTAAAACCGCTGTAATGTTCAAATAATCGTCTCGTGTTATTTTCATAAATCAGACTTGGAAACGCAAATTGAGTACCTGAGAGATACTCAGAAGAAGTATGCGAATTTGTTGAAGCTGACGAGATTACTGTCTAGTCATTTCTACCACGTTATTCAAACACAGGTATGTACTTAATTTATAGAGATAAACGTTCTACATTAAAATAATGTTTGTGGATTGATGAATCACATGCACCTAACATAATATGCTCTTGCGAAATAGTTGTATTTATTTTACAGCGTCTACATTTCTCACAAGCTGAACGTTTTTAAACTACGTTTTGAGTTATTATTATTTTTTGAATTTAAATTATCATTGTCAAGTCGGGTAATTTAGATATTTTTTCTAGCAAGCTTTAGCTGAAGCCTTTTCCGAATTGAGTCAAAAATCGCCAGAATTACAAGACGAATTCAATTCGAATTCTGAAACTCAGAAAAGTTTATCCAAAAATGGTGAATTGTTACTGAATGCTTTGAACTTTTTTCTATCTTCTATCAATACTCTTTGTAACAAGACTATCGAGGATACTCTAATGACCGTTCGTCAGTATGAAGCAGCCAGGTAAAATATTTTTAAACTGCGTAATTACGAACGTTTTAATTTTTCAGTTCGAATTTTACTTACTATTGAGTTGATATTAATCAACCCGAGTAGTTTTCAAATTGAGTTGTGATTACTTTCCCCTAAATAACGGAGTTGACTTCAAACAAAAGCGGTTACTATGGTTATAGATCAATACACGTGTTTTAGTAGTCGACTTTTTTTGTTCGCCCGTTTAGGTTATATTTTACGATAATTTTGTGAATAAGTATTATTACTTTTATCAAATAATTCAAAATCAAAAAAATTTCCATTATTCAATTTTTGAATATTTTACAGAGTGGAGTACGATGCTTATCGTATGGATTTAGAAGCATTGGCCCAAACATCTAGATGTGACGCCAACACAGCAAGAATCGACGACGCCCAACTCAATTACCAGAAGTATAAAGAAGACTTTGAAAGACTTCGAAACGACGTTGAAATTAAATTCAAGTTTCTCGAGGAAAATAGAGTATGATTTCTGAAATGAGGCTAATTGGAACTGTTTATATCGACTACAATTACAAAGTATTTCATTTTCCTAGATAAAAGTGATGCGAAAACAGCTTTCGCTCTTGAACAGCGCCGTCACAGCTTACTTCTCTGGTAATCACCAAGCTCTCGAAACAACGATGAAAAATTTTTGTATCAAGTACAATAACAGCAAAACCTCCCCAATCTCAAGTTCATGGTTAGCAATTAAATAATTAGCGTAATGGAATTTTGTTGGTGAATTCTACCTTTGATTTTCTTTTTCAGAACCAGCCGATGAAAAAATGAATACTCCTATGAGTAATGAAAGATCTTTTCCCTTCAACGTAGTCCGTTTGAATATTTTAAAGAATTACTTGGTCAAGTATTCGATGTTGATACTCATATCTGTGTGCAAATAGAAAAGTTCAGTTTATTTGAAATTGAAAATGATGAAAACAGGGTTGTGTCTTGATTTCAGTGTTACCTTTGAATTTATTTTTGCCATTTTGGCTTTTTAAACGTAAAATTTTAATTCGTGTTTTATGACGTTGAAATTCACCGAAAAAATTTATAAATGACGCATGGACTGTTCCTTTGTTGTACTAAATTTATTTGAAGTTTCATAGCCGCAGATTGTTAAACTATAACTCTAGTTTTACTTCAATGCTTCAAATTCATTATTTTATTTTTTTGTTATATTTTTTATTCTATGTACATAAATATGTCATTGTGTTTTCTAGTCCTAAAACTGATGACTGAACTTATTCGGTACTCTTTTTTTTCATTTGGGATATATTATCCAGTCATCTCTAATATTTTTGATTCCAAAGTACCGCTAGTTCGTTTAATGCGACCAAATTACGCTTTGCTTCGTTTATCATTTCATTAATAGATAAGATATCATGATTTTCATTTTTGTACGTTTATTACGATATCCGGTTTCCGGTGTTACTTGTAACATATTTTTATGTCGTTTTGATTTATTATTCAATTATCCTACTGCTGAAGAATTCTATCAGTATCAGATGTTTTTAATGTGAAACAGTATGTGATTATTCGCTAATTGTTGAAGTTTTGCTTATAAAACGAGACAACCAAAGAAATTTTGTAAATAAAATTCTACATTTGTTTGTCTTACTATATAGCTTCCTAATAAAGAATTAAAACATTTATTTGCTGTTTTACTCAGTTATCTCTTGACAAAGAATGGAATTATTTGTTCAGTCCATTCATACATTGATTAATTGTTATCTAAGTATACATTTACGCTTCTGTTTCAGCGGTTTCAGACGTTCGGAATACTTCTGATTGTGAGTTTACTATTTTGCCTTCAAAGAGCTAATAGGCAACTATTCAACCCAGTTCGATTTTGAGAATTAAAAATATAAATACTTACGCGGATCACCATCTCTAAAATCAAGTGCAGATAAATTATGAATTAGAAATTGTGCAGTTTTTCATGTTTATCAAGGATCAAAATGAACAGCAAATTTCAAAAATTATCTGTACCAAGTGCCAAATACACCAACTTTCTTTAAGAAAACCATCATGATTTTCCCAACGCATCGATGAAATTTTACAGTTAACGAAAGATCAAACAAATTCAAAACTTGATATCTAGGTATATTTTACCGCAATAAACATTTCTTTTCGTATTTATTTGTATATTAGGTATTTGTCAGTCATTAAGATCAAACATTTAAGAGCAGATAAATGCAAAGACGGGTGTGCCGATTGCGGTACGTATTGCCAATATCGTACATTCTGTCTAATGTCTAGCTCCACATACTTTCACTGCTTTCTCCTTTGTTATAACATCCAAACTCAAATATTATGCAGATATGCTGTTGCACGCATATAACTTATAGTTTCGACGCATTCTAGTTGACCTCTTCAAGGTTTAAATTGATAAATTGAAACAGCGGTAAAGGAGCGCAGTTTGCAACGAATCATTAAATTTATACCAGTTCATTAATCGCACTTGAAAACCTCAATTCCGGTTAAATAAGGAAGCAATAGCGAACTATTGCCTAGCCATTTGCAATTATGTTAAATCCGTCTACTAGGATCTGAATGTGTTACGTCTTTATAACTATTAGGTATAAGTATATGATTGTTATTTTCTGACTACTAATATGCACTGTACGCATACTTACTCGCGATAAAAGCGTTGATGGATTATATTATTATTTTTTTGTTTTCTTCTTGAAATTTCCACTTATTTTTTACAAAGTAAAAGTACCCATATATACTTCCACCCATAGAACAATGAATGCTTATCTAGGTATTTGTGTCACTTAAATGAAATTATGTATCTACCTGTAATAAAGTGGGTAGAAAATTTTTCTGATTCGCATCTGTTGTTATGGTCTTAGTATTTGTTGTATTTTAAACAAGTAGGTGTCTATGTGAGCTCAATGCCCGGTTAATAGATCGCCTTCATTTTTATTCTTCGAGAACCTTAGCATTATGGGCGTGTAAAAGAGGCACATACAGGAAAAGCGAGAGTGTTTTTCTGCTGATGCATACCTTAACGCGGCTACGAATTGCGAGCAAATGCCGATGACTCAACACGTGCTTTGGCGGTGCGTTCAGTACCGAAAAAATTGCATAATTTTTATAACACAATCATGAAGATGAGTATTTCATTGTTGAAGGATATTTTATTGTCATTAAGAATTTTAAAATCGCCCACCGGCGTTCTTCACTGTGTTTCCAACTGATTCGACATTCGACCTACTATAGGAAGTAGATTATGTACTGTACCTACCTTATTTTTTGACAAGTTTAAAACAAAAATATTGAGTAATTCAGAACTAAAAAAAGAAAAATATATAAGCCCAAAATCAAGAAGAAGATGCACTTATTTATCAGAATATAATAATGCTCATTTTATAACACTTTCTCCATTCTCTTAAATATTTCAACTTTTTTTTTTTATTGTAAAAGTACATTTTTGATATTATGTACTTACATTTACATTAAAATTAGGAACTTTTGAGACTGGAGGGTCGTTACATAAATCCAACTTCATTCCGTAGAGTCGTAGATCGTAGACCATAAGGTAACTGACCGAGGTTATACAATGTAAATGCGGGAAGAACGTGAGTATAGTCGAATTGAAAATTCAATTTGGGTATGCATAAGTACATTATATACTAAAGTCATAAGTCTTCCATAGTACAATGTTTTATATTTCAGTAAGAATTAAAGGAATCAGAGTAGAATTGCGAAATTATAAAAAAAATTCAGTGTGTGCGGTAAGTAAGTGTTGTGAGCTAATTTTTTGTTCCTGGGAGTGTTTCTTTTCTGGATTCTGGTTTACAAAAATAATTTATAAAAAAATTGACCAAGTTTGAAGACTTTCAAGTTCTTATCAGTTGTCTAAAGGAATTTTTCAGTTTGTAAACATTCGATCAAGTATCAACCGATCGGTTGGAGTTCGGTGTGTGTTTGACTGTTTGCTTAATTTCTTCAAAAGTTTTATATTCAAAGGTTGTTTTTATGGAAATTTATTAACCATAAAATCAAAATCACGAATAATTGTTGAATAACTGACCGCAGAGTTCAAGTGTGCCTGCTGTTCAATGTTCAAATGACATTCTTATTATACTTATGTGCACTTCTAACAACTTGATTTGAAATATGTGAAACGTGCTGCATATTTCACATTCGTGGGATTTAATGATTCAATACAAAATAAAGAAGTATTATAGCCAAAGGTGACCTCACAGGTAATTGCTCCATTATTAACAAGTTATAAAGATTTAATCATTTTACGGTAAATATATTAATTGAAAAGAAGTTGCAAAACTTTGAAATTTTACGTTCTAGGTACTATAAGTAAAGGTATACGAGCGGACGTGCGATAATAGCGAACATTTGGTAGACATACTCTACATGCGTGTATGTATTCTTATATAATACATTCCAATAATTACCCACGAAGTGATTATACGTATTTGTAGATTATTTGTTTCGTGTTAATATGGTGCAGACGAAAGGCATGATGAGAGAAAAGAACTCGTTTATGAAAATATCATCGTTCTATTCAAATGTCCGTATCTACAATTCTGATGACTGCCAGTGCCGGACTGCATCACGCCATTTACCTATTGGGTAATTATGGATCTAATTGTTCGACGAAATAATTTCTCCACATTTTGGATATCACTGATCGTAAGCTTAAATCATTTGTCATAAAATTTTCAAGTAGGTCTCATAAATGCTTACGCCGGCTTAGCTAAAATTTTGGCACACACCTTGAACGCATTTTAACTGTTTCCTAATTCGTTATAGCGAGTTAACGTGGCTGAATAGTAATCACACATTACACCTATTTTAATGAGTATTCTATTGAAATGTTATCCACACGATTATACGTTGAGCAATTATCAATTGATAATGCGCGGCATTTACCGAAAGATGTTATATTATATCAGTTGTTGTTGATTAGGTATGTTTTCGTTTCACGTTGAAAAATATATAGTTTTGATTTGCGGCAAACGCGAGCACAGCTTTCAGCTTTTAGTGGTAAGTCGTTTTGAATTTATTAATTTTTTATTGTAGTATACCTATACCGTTCTAATTTACATGCTAGCCATTTAATTAATTCCGATTGATAGAATTATCATTGGATTTAACGTTGGGAACTGCTGAATGAAAAATTCAAGCATGAATTTTCGATCACCGTTATGAATCTTTATGTAACAGGTTAGTGTTAACGTTACACAACACACGTTCGAGTGTGTACGACTGTGGCATGATTATCGCTCAAAATTTACGTCGAGCAAATTTAAAAAATGTGTATAAATTTCAAACGTATTATCGGTGGTTGAATTAATTTTTTTTCGACCGAGTGAAAAATCAGGTTCGTTGACGAATATTTCAATTAAAAATTTTGAACGTCGTCGTACATTTATGTACTTAATCTAATATACCGGGTCGGTATCGTCTCGAATGGTTACGTTTTGAAAAAAATATTGTACGCTTTTGTGTACCTGTTGATCCGAATTATCATTCCAATTCGATACCATCGGAAGAGACGCCTAAAAAATACTTTGATCGAGAGGGAAACGACCTCTAAAGTGAAATTTGCCGCTATTTCGCGCAGCAGACGAAGGTGTACTAGGTATATACCTGAAGATGAATAGACGCGAAGTCTCGCCTCACTTCTAAGATTCTTATAAACATATGTAATTCGATTTGGTTGAATTTTTCAACCAGCTTATTTGTGTTGTATATGTGGTGCTTCTTCTATCCGATTCCGATACTTATTATGTTTTTTTTTTCTATCATTGCAGGTTTTCTATGAAATGTTCACATAATGACGACAACTCGATCAGCCGTTAACTAATAATCGAATTTATTACACAGCGAGGTATAGGTACATTTGAAAGCATGAACGTCGCTAAAATATTATTATCGGCGCGTTTGTTGAAACCGAAATCCAATTTCAAGTTGTACAACAACAACAACAACAGCAGCAGCAAAATCTACTCGTCGCAGAATAATTTCGCGACGTCGTCCGTACTTCGCCATCCGGTTCAGCCTTTCAGATTAGCCGATATCGGAGAAGGCATCAAGGAAGTGACGATAAAGCAGTGGTTCGTCAAACCGTCGCAAAATGTGCAACAGTTCGACGACTTATGCGAAGTGGAGAGCGATAAAGCTTCGGTTGTTTTGACGAGTCGATACGACGGCGAAGTGAAAAATCTTTACTACGAAAAAGGTGACATTGCTCCAGTTGGATCGGTCTTATTAGACATACAAACCGGAGAAGATTCCGTAAAAATAGATATCGTCGAGGAGAAAAAAACTCAAACCGTTGTGCAGCGACTGGATAACGTCAAGATCGAGACGGTTACCGTTTCGCAGAGTACAGATAGAGTGGAAGAATTCGTTGATATTCAAGAACAAGTATTAGATGACGTAACCGGTACTAAACCTCTCGCTACGCCCGCTGTTAGACGAATCGCTAAAGAATATAACGTTAATATTAATACGCTAAAAGGTACCGGTAAAGGAGGTCGTGTATCTAAAGAAGATATTCTAAATTACATCAACCAGCCGGCGCAAAATCCCACTACCCAATGCACCGGTCGTGAAATTATCTCGGGATATAGAAAAACAATGGTGAAAACAATGACCGAATCGAGTAAAATTCCGACTTTAATATTTTGCGACGAAATAGACGTTACCGAAATACAGTCAATTCGTAGAAATATCCTACCAACTTTGGAAGCAGAAAACATCAAGATTACTTTGCTAGCTTTTCTCGTTAAAGCTGTTTCGTTATCGTTGCGCAAATATCCCATCCTAAATTCCATATTCCACGCAGACTGTAACGAAATCGAATATTTGGATTATCATAACATAGGCATAGCCGTTGACACTGAACGTGGTCTCGTTGTACCGAATATTAAAAATGTGCATAATTTGAACGTAAAATCGCTGGCTAAAGAAATACAAAGACTGCAAAATGCCGCCGTCAGAAATGAGCTAACGTTGAGTGATACGGCCGGAGGTACGTTTACCATCTCTAATATCGGATCAATCGGCGGCACGGTCGCCAAACCGTTGATATTACCACCTCAAGTGGCCATTGTTGGCGTCGGACGTATGCAAGTATTACCGAGATTCGATCAGAACGATCAAGTTACCAAGTCTTCTATAATCAATCTCAGTTGGGCGGCTGATCATAGGATTATCGACGGAGCAACCGTTGCCAGGTTTTCCAATTCTGTTAAAATGTACATGGAGAAGCCTGCTTTTTTCATTATCGACGCCTGATCGACTGCGAATAAATTCCCAATCGGGTATGTTGCGAATCGCTGTAATGGTTTTGGATGAAGTAAAGGCAACGAAAAATGCATTTACGTACTTTTTTTTAGTATGCTGGTACTT
Organism: Paracoccus marginatus; assembly: GCA_900065295.1. Taxonomy (NCBI): domain Eukaryota; kingdom Metazoa; phylum Arthropoda; class Insecta; order Hemiptera; family Pseudococcidae; genus Paracoccus; species Paracoccus marginatus. The sequence goes on from FIZT01009943.1 coordinate 13,364, forward strand.
TTCCTATTGTAATTTATTAATTGTTTGTAGTTTGTGTATACCTAGACCTTTTTGATTATAAGTTTGTTTTTGTTTTGATATATGAAAATGTTATGAATTGGTTATGTATATTTTTTGATTCGAATGCTTTCGTTCTCTTGCTTATTTTTTTCATTTTTTAGAAATTGATCCAACTTTAAAACTGAGCCAGTACCATACCTCCATGCAGGGTTAAAACATCCGAACAGAACCGTATTCAGTTCGGATTTGGTTCTTGGTTCAATTCGGTTTTGGTTCTTGGTTCTTGGATTATGTTCTTGAAAAATCAGTTCTTAGTTTCGGTTCTTTGATTCTGTTCTTCAGAAATCGGTTCTTTGTTTCGGTTCTTTAAAAATCGGATCTTGGTTTTGGTTCTTTGATTCTGTTCTTCAGAAATTGGTTCTTGATTTCGGTTTTTCGATTATGTTCTAGAAAAATCAGTTCTTAGTTTCGGTTCTTTGATTCTGTTCTTCAGAAATCGGTTCTTAGTTTCGGTTCTTTAAAAATCGGATCTTGGTTTTGGTTCTTTGATTCTGTTCTTTAAAAAAACGGTTCTTGGTTTCGGTTTTTCGATTATGTTCTAGAAAAATCAGTTCTTGGTTTCGGT
>FIZT01009961.1:1872-16226 GCA_900065295.1 Paracoccus marginatus
TTTTTCCCCCCCCCCCCCCCCCGTAGAGACGAATTTTGATCGAAAAAATTTTTTCGTCAAAATGCTTCACTACCAGTGCTCATTTATACGTCCCTAGATCCTTACTCCAATTTCACCCAAATTCGTTCGTTTTCACGATTTTGTTCAATTTTTAAACCTATTTCTTCTGTTACCAAACCATCGACGATTTTTCTTAATTTTCATTTTCTAGGTACTCGCTTTGAAAAATTCTTCGCGGGCAAAAATCAACGAAAAGTGATGGAATTTATGGTTCAGCAGGCACTAGGATGAATCTGGCGTAAAGAAATATTCAATGGATGAAGTTTTTAATTACGCCTTCGACGACGACGAATAATACCCGGCCAAAGGGTAAGAAAAAAATTGCGTACGAGGCGAACGGCGGCAGATCGGTGGCGCGGCTCGGGCCGCCGCGCCGATGCATGTGTGTGCGTTACAATTCATAAAAAGTTCATTAAACCCGGCTACGATTACGACAGGCGGAGCAACGATAAGTGAATCGATGGCGATGCCGATGCGATGTTGAAAATTCGCGGCGTACAAATTTTTCGTGTTTTATTTATTTATTTTTTCGTACGCGTCTACTATATGGTATAGGGGCGGCGGCGTAGATAGAGAAAATTCTACGTCGTTGGATGGCGATGGGATAGGACGCGGACGCGGTTAATGAACACAATAACGTCGATGGTCGACGCGAACGACGGTGACGACGACGACGACGGTGGACGGTAATAATAATCGAGTATCTTATGCGTGCGTGGTTCGTCGTAGGTTATTCAACCGAACGCGAACCAAGACTTGATCACCTCCTCGCGGAGCGCGCGGTCGCGGGTTCCTTGCAACAGGCAAAACGTTCCATAGCCGTGCCCGCACCACTCCTTCGCTCGCTAGGTGGTTGCGTGACGACCGGTCGCGAGCACGGGAAGCGCTCCACTGCCATATATTTAGCAAGGACGTTCGATAACAGCAGCGCAACTCTACTGTTTACGAACAACCATGCGAACAACTGGCTTCTTTGAAGATTTCTCTGCCGAATCTTCGTGTGCACACCGTTTCGAAGCGCGATGCTCCCCTCTACGTACACGTCGTCATCATCGTCGCCGCGGAGAAGTGATATGATTGAGAGAGAGAGAGAAACGGAGACGGAGACGACGACGTAATGCTTGTGTGATAGCGTACAGCAGCGGCGTACCCTGCTGCATCACTCCTACCGTCCGTCCCGCTACGAATGCTTGAGATATGTTGACATAATGTAAAAATATTTTTCGGTGTAGTAACTTTCGATTCGGATGCGGTTTACACCGGGGACAGACTCAATAAGCGGTGTAACTAGCCGTGCCGCAACCGAAGGCCGAAATTTTAATAACGAATAATTTACTCGGCAAATTATTCGTCATTATACGTTATCGAGACTTGATATTTTAAAGGTTTAATTTTTTTTTCTCAATATCTCCTTTCGTTTCTGTAGGTGTGTTTTTTTTTTTTTTCAGAAACCTCGACAACGACGTGTCGACGGACCGACCGTACACGACGAATTAAAATCAATCAATGATAACACGACGTCAGGAGAAGCCAGCTCTGGTGAATTGATTTTCGCGAAATTACGAGGTTATTGCCTCCGTGCTAAACGGCCTTTATAAATGTGTAAAAGGAAAAAGAAGAAACGAACCGAAAAACATTTTCAAAAGAAGATTCCCCGAAATGAGAAATTCCACGCGAGGTGAACGATCGCACACACGTCTGTTTAATCAACGAATACAGAATATTTTCATCTTTATTTATTGTTTGAAATTTGATTTCTTTCCCAGATACGAACGAGAAAGAGCCGATAAAACGTTGACTTTCAAAGCAGGCCGAATTCGATTACGGACGAGAGAAAGAGGCAGAAGCAGCGATAACGAGTAGCTGGTACCGCTGGCGCTGGTACGTGCGCCTAATATACCTTTGCGTGGGTATTTTGAAAATTACCTTATTGGTTTATTATACGGAGGGCTTGAAAGGAGTTGGTTTGATTTTACGCTGATTATTGACGAAATGTTGTATCCTTATTTTTAATTGGCGGTGGCGCGTGGTCGTAAGGTAAATTCGACTGCTTGATTGTATTTATCAACATTGTGAATGTGGAAAGGTTGATCGAGGTTTGTTCTATTTTTCCGTCTCAGTTCATGTGTTTGGAATTTGGGATTTTGAAAAAAATTTGTGATTTGTTGTGCTGAATTTTCATAGAATTTTTAGCAAAACAAATTAACAGTTTTTTGACTTTTCCACAATTTTTTTCAATTTTGCATCATTTAACAAAAAAATTTGAAAAATTGTCGGTTCAACAAAATTTCAAAAAATTTGAAAAAAGTTGGGCAGTTCAACAGCAAAAAATTTGAAAATTTGTAGTTCGAAAAAATTTACACTTGAACGAAAAGTTTGAAAAATTTATTGTTTGACGAAGCTGAAAAAATTGTTTTTCAACAAAATTTGATCAATTTGTTCAATATCGAAAAATTTGAAAAATTCATAGTTCAACAAAATTTGAAAAAATTGTTGTTCAACAAAAAATTTTGGAGAATTTGTTATTCGACGAAACTGAAAAAATTTATTCTTCAACTAAATTGAAGAAATTTGTTGTTCTACAAAATTTAATTTGTGTGTGGTTCAACAAAAAATTTGAGAAATTTCGCGTTCAACAAAATTGAGCAAAAATTCTCTCTTAGTAAAATTGAAAAAATTTGTTGCTCCACAAAATTTCATTAATATGCTCAATACCGAAAAATTTGAAAAATTTATAGTTCAACAAAATTGAAAAGAATTGTTGTTCAACAAAAAATTTGAGAAATCTGACATTCAGCAAAATTGAAAAAAATTGTTGCACCGTAAAATTTGATCAATTTGTTCAATACCAAAAAATTTTGAAAACTTTTTAGTTCAACAAAATTGAAGAAAAATTACTGTTCAACAAAGTTTGGAAAATTTGTTCAAAAAGATCAATTTTGAAAAATTTGTAGTTCAACATAATTGAAAAAAAAATGCTGTTCAACAAAACATTTAAGAATTTGTTATTCGACCGAACTGAAAAAATTCATGTTTCAACAAAATTGTAGAAATTTGTTGTTCTACAAAATTTGATTTGTTTATGGTTCAACAAAAATTACTATTCTACAAAATTTGATTCATTTGTTGTTCAACAAAAAATTTGAGAAATCTGGCATTCAACAATATTTAAAAAAAATTGTTGCACCACAGAATTTGATTAATTTGTTCAATAACGAAAAATTTTGAAAACTTTTTAGTTCAACAAAATTGAAAAAAATTGCTGCTCAACAAAAAATTTGAAGATACTCGACCAAACTGAAAAAATTCATATTTCAACAAAACTGAAGAAATTTGTTGTTCTGCAAAATTTGATTTGTTTGTTGTTCAACAAAAAATTTGGAAAATGTGACGTTCAACAAAATTGAAAAAAAATTGTTGCTCCACAAAATTTGATTAATTTGTTCAATAACGAAAAGTTTTTAAAATTTGAAGTTCAACAAAATTGAAAAAAATTGTTGTTCAACAGAAAATTGACTATTGAAAAAAATTGCTGTTCAATAAAAAATTTGAAGAATTTGTTATTCGACCGAACTAAAAAAATTCACAAAATTTGATTTAATTTGTTCAATAACGAAAAATTTTGAAAATTTGAAGTTCAACAAAATTGAAAAAAATTGTTGTTCAGCAGAAAATTGACTGTTGAAAAAATTGCTGTTCAACAAAAAATTTGAAGAATTTGTTGTTTGACAAAACTGAAAAAAATCATGCTTCAACAAAATTGAAGAAATTTGTTGTTCTGCGAAATTTGATTTGTTTGTTGTTCAACAAAAAATTCGAAAAATATGAAGTTCAACAAAATTGAAAAAAATTGTTGTTTTACAAAATTTGATTGATTTATTCAATAATGAAAAATTTGTAGTTCTACAATGTTGAAAAAAATTATTGCTCAACAAAATTTGGAAAATTTTTTGTTCGGCGAAATTTTAATCATAATTGAAAAACCCTGGTCTCCAGTAAAATTCAATTATTTGTTGTTCTGCGAAAACAAAACTCAACAACTAATTGCTCAACAAAAACTTCACAAAATTTTTGTTCAACTTTTAATCGAACATTTTGATTTTATTTTCTTGAAAATTTTTTACAATTTTTTAACGGTTTCGAAGATATGTTAGATGATTTTTTCGAGGTATCCAGCACTCGTCTCAAATTTCCACATTTCAATCGAAACATACATAGTACTGTCGTTAAAATCGCAATTTAGATCTACCTAAATCCCTTAACCACTTGAGTTTAATCAATCCGTTCGGTATTTAATTAACTCGGGAAAGTTTTACAACTTTCGTAATGTGTATTTATTTACAGAGATACCTACTCGTATAAGTATGCAGTATTTATACATGTACGTATGTAGTAGATACCCATAAGTCGAGTACCTACGTAAAATACCCAGCAACGTTCTCGAGCATCCACACTAATGGAATTATTTACACGAATGATGTAATTGATATACTTTCCATGTTCGATTGGTCGTCTCGCGTCGTCATAATAATCATCGATGGATTCTCAATGACGCAACAGTGCAATATAGATACGTACTTATACCGCAACAATGATAATTTTCACTTTGTGATTACTCACCTGAAACAAAAATAACGAATACCGCGTAAATATCCTCGTATTTTCAGGTTTAAATGCGCATACCATATTTATATTACGATTACGACCAGGGATACGCGCTTCAGACCGAGCGACGGAGAAAGGAGAATGGACAGAAGAGGAAAAAAAGCGGCATTATGTAAATAAAAGAACCTATACGCTCGGCTACTGCACAGCTTTACGGTTTTCAAACGACGACGAACGTTGGAGAAGCGAAGCTGCACCGATCTATTACGAGAACGTAGAGATAAAATGGGTGAGTAAGTATTCGAATCGGCTGCAAAACGTCGATGCTAATACGTATATAATCAGAATCAGCTGGGTGTTTTGGTCGTGTTATGGATACGAGCCAGGAAATCGCGTAACATCCAGAGAAATTAATTACTGAACTTTGAAATCGTATTCTGCCAATGCTCGCGAGAGTAGGTATAGGTATAATACTTGTACACGGTGTCTGGTCGTTGTGGCGCGAATTATTTAAGTCACGAGATTACAAAAGTCACGAATGTTGACGCGATGCTAGATAATAATATTATTATGGTTCGGTTTAGGCAGAGCATTATCTTCTTCTTTTTTTCCAGCGCCCAGCCAACGATAAGCGAAGGTTTTGATTTGAAACCGCTGTACAGCTCTATTTATCACCGGATGACTTTGGAATGAATTGTGGAAGCCGTGTCAGAGTTGTAAATTCAGATCGAACGAGGGAAGGCAGATCTATAGAGGCTGGAATTATAACGACAAGACGTTGGGAGATGTTTTTCCATGACGTATGGCGAAGCAGAACTGGCGACAATTCAAAATCGTTTAAAATGTTCGCAGGCGAGAGAATGAGTTATCGAAATTTTGTATCTTTTTTAACGGTGCATTATGCTATACGTATAGGTACATGTATGGCGATAAAGGTGTATAAATTTACAGCGTGTAGGTGGACAATAGACTGCGGACTGCGCGGACGGTTGTATGTATGCGGATAATGCAGCAATATGGCAATCCAATTCGAATGACCGATGCTGTATCGGAGAGATGAACAGGACCGGTCTGCGTTGGAGAGGCTTCTCGATATACTTTGTAATATCCTACTATACGAGGTGAGTAATAATGTTTCTTGAAAAACCAGGAGAATATTTTTATAGAAAGTCGCGCGGCCCGAGAGAGAGATGTTGTAATTTATCGTGCGTCGTGGCAAAATGGCGGAAGTGAATTAATATACTATTTACGTACAAGAATGATTCGATCGATAAGTGCGACTCGGCTGAGACAGAATGCAGAATTTTTACGACCAGAAAGTACCTACGTACTCGACGTGTACGTACCGAGTGAGTATCGCAGCATCGTGTGGCTCGAGCACGAGTTTGAAAAATTACATCTCTATATATATGTACTTGAATAGGCGCTCGAAGAGGTAACTTTGCATGGTTAGAACGTAGGTGGAAGTTATACGTTGAATCGACTAAATTGGGTGTTATTTTGAAGAGAGCGAACGACTTCACGACTACGACGACGTCGAGCTTCTTAATGAAATCGGATGCTGGAAAAGTGTTACCGGTTCGTACCTACCTACCTACCTACCCTTTCTTATGGTTGATACAAATATAGAAGAGAGCAGGCGAAAGTACACGCTCACAATGAACAGTTTTAATTATTTTAAACGCGCCAAACGCCGCGGTTCGTTCAACGTGCTACAGCCAAAACAAGTAATAACGAATTTAGAAATGTAATTAAAAGACTACATTGTGCCGGCGGGCGTTTTGTCACGCAAAATCGATGCCGGTAATTTTTCTAATGCGACGAATAACGAAAGCGGTTACGCAAAAGCTCCCCTCCCCTCGTGTACTATTAAAACGAAGCACTTACGAAGAAAAAAAAGAACGAGAAAAAAAAAGGGTTTTAAGTATTTCTCACAAATGGGTATTTGAGGGGAAAAAATAGCTAGCGAATTCGATTCACCATATCTAATTAAAATGCATTAATTTTCGACTAAAACAACTTGTAAAATTTAATTATCACTTTGTATCGCACTAAAACGTTTTTCCCTTTAAAGGGGTGGGGAAATACCATAGCGAAGTGTTCGCTTTAATCGAGCTGTATTGTGAAGTAAAGTTACTCTATAAATACTTGCTGCTTTCAGTTTGCTCGACGTTTTACCCATCCTCTCTTTCCATCGTCCTTTGACGAATTCACCGCCGTGTACTAATTACTTTGGTAAGCTGAGAAAAAGTTTTCGTCGAGCGAATAAAATTATATGGAAAATGCAGCTCTTGTACGAGGTGTCGAGTTAGTATAAACTTCTTGCGAAGACTAGAGTTGGAGATATGAATTTTGAAAAGCGTACAACTTTGCCGAGAAGTTTTCAAAGCGTGGCGACTGCTTAAGATGATGCAGTTCAGAAAAGGTACAGCGCGAGCCGTATTCGCGCGTATCTTGTTCTCGAGAAATGAGTTTATAAAATTGGAGAGATGTTAGAGTTAGATGTACCGAGTTGATGTAATTTTTGTTTTGTCTCGTCGATTAAGTTCGGTACAGTACAGAGGGCGAGATGAAGTAAGAGTTCAGAGTTTTTCGTTTTCAAAATTAGAAGTTTTCATTGGCAGAAAATTACGTCTATGCAGAGTAAAGACCTTTTGAAAAAACGTTAATTTAATTTACTAGAATTAGGTTTCTTATAAAAAATGTAAAATGTTGTAAAAATCATTCATTTTATCGTAACATGAATTTTGGTAACACTGTAAAAAAAAATGTTGAAAAAAAATTTTTAAAAAATGATTCATGAGATCAAAAACCCCGATTCTATGAATTGATTTGTTTTTCGTATTGTAAACCACGCATACACCATAATTCGTGAAAAAACTCGCGAATAAAAATGAGAATAGCCAAAAAAATCCAAATTTACAACGTCGTTTCCAAATTCCAGCCCTTTTCGCGTTTCCAAAACCCTTCGGCAATGTTCGCGAGGATTCGGCTGCTGTCGCGTGACCAATTAGGCAAACAACGTGTTTTCGTTTCGTGGAAGAAATGGTGTTCACGTGGTGATCTGTTCGTTTGCAATTATTTCAGGTGTTTTAATGAATTATTATCGAATTACGTGTTAATTTAACGAATTAGAAATGCATTTCGAGAACCGCTTGTAACAATCTACGTGTATATAGCAACGCCATAACGTTTTCGAGTTAGGTAACTCGAAAAGCAGCCTAATCCGGAATGGAAGCTTCGCTTGTTCTCGAATCAAATCGAACCGGATCGTGAATAGAATTCGTTTTGGCTTTAATTTCGGCTTTTCTGCTTCGCGAATTCGTATACGAAGACTGTGATTTTATAATACTTGGAACGTGGTTTGTTTCAGTGCGGTATGTCGAGTCGGTCCAACTCACGAAGTAACTTATATTTACCTGAAGAAGAAAACTTTGCGAAACGTAACTCGTAAGAACGCTACACAATACTTGGAACATTTCACATGGTTTTAATGATAATTATCATGCAGTATCTGCGTCGTAAGGTACGTACGGTGGTAACTATAGTAAAAAAGTTACAATGTACTATGTTAGTTGGGTATCAAACGGTGAACTAGTCAACCGTAAACGAGTTAATTGACGATACGTTTACGTGTGTATGAGAACGATGGTAAACCACGTATAGTGTGTTATAAGACGAGTAGTAGGTACATTTAACGAGAAATACGTATCTACGAAGATACTATGCTGAAGTAAGTAGAAATGGAATGGTTTTGCATGTACTAAAAAGCATTATTCGCAAATACGTATACGTACTCGCAAACTGGTAGTATAAGAAGTGTACGTATACGTAACAAGTACCAAGATTCGAGTTAACCCGCCAGTGTAGTAAAAATTACAACTGTTGTAATCACCGTCACCGCGTAAGTATATACGGTCGTAAGTACGATAATTAAAAAGTTTTTATGAACCGAGTGACTTTGGCGTAGGATTATGATAATACCAGTTGGCGAAGATGAGCAACGACGATACGTCTGCAATGCAATCCGCAATAACGTACCATTGAAATCGGAATCGTATAATTCGAGCGGTGTACCGTACAGTACTGTACGGTTTTTTTCATTTTATTTTACCTTTTTTTTTATCAGATCGAGTGGATGCCGTTGACCCGCCGGCGCGGTATCGCGCCAATCGCAAATATACCGCTAATGCTACATAAAAGAGTAACAACTGACACAGTTTTACGCAGTCGTTGACCCTCAAAGCGAAGGACAAATGAGACGAAAACAAAACAACTCGAAAAAAAACCGTCGATGCAAATGCGACTCGATAACGACGACGACGACAACGGACGAGACGGGTAATCGTATCTGTTTTTCGCCGGTGTGTTTAATGATATGGCATTTTTCAACGATACCATCGTCGTAGGTGCGTATACTTGGTGTCGCATTGAATTGAAAATTACCTTTGATGGTTCCTAGCCCGTTGTAATGCTCTTCTTCGGATTGATTACCGTTATCGTGCAAGTCCCTACGGTACTGGTCGACTTTATCGTCTAGGAAATCTTCATCTGCGTTTAGAAATTCGTCGCAATCCCACATTTCCAATCGAGCAACGTCGTCGGCTATATACGTATGGAAAACGGTACAACGCACGGTGTGTGTAAGAAAGGTTGATGTACCGTTCGGCGATGGTGTACGTTTTTTTATGATTTTTTTTCTCTTTACGTCTGATTACAGCTGAACGGATGGGACGAGATCGCGCACACATTCACCAAATCGATCATATTCGACGCGTGAAAATATATCAATAATGTAAGAACGAACGACGTAGGACGGGCGCGAACATGAAAGCATCTCGGTCGCGCGCACGTATGCACTTGCACAAGTAAGTATAATAATTTTTCGTCATCGGTACGAGTACGAACGGTTGGCCGGTCGACGACGTATCCATCGGACACATACACTATATACAATATGCACTTACACTGGCAACACGATTACCGCACTGTCGAGACTCCGGTTGCGATTATACTCGTATAGTCGTAGGTACGTACGTTAATCTAAATCCGCGTAAATTCATAGAACTAAAACTAGAAATCACGAAACACTGGTGCTGTGCCGGTGGTTACGCTGGCTTCGCATGGCTAGGTGTGCGAGTGTGTGTGTAGGGTTCTACGATCTAGGAGAAGGGAGAGAGTGCAGTGCGTTCGGTTCGGCGTTACTAATGAACTGAAACGGAAATTATAATTATTCGTGTGACGATCGCGTACTACACGTCGGATTACGATATAACGCACGCGATCCGGTTTAGACGCGTACGTAGACCGAAAAAAAAACCTACACTGATATCCTCGACGCAGAAAAAAGTACCATAAAAGTAAACCGTAACCGTATAGGTATTAATGTAGAGTGTTCTTTTCAAAACGCGCGTCTTGTTTACATTCTGTACGATTCGTATGCGTGTGTAGGAATCCGAAAAACCGGCCTCGCCAAAAATGTTGTACGTACGCGAACGTCGCCATCGTCGTCGTCATAATATCGTCGTTCGCAACGAGCTGAGAACACGATATGTATATCGGCGGAATAGCTTTCGCAACACACCAAAAACTCGTTGGCGATCGCGCCCGCGGAGAGAATTGTAATATAATTTTGAAAAAATATACTTAGGGTGTGGTAAGAAACGAGGGAAACTAGTTTATAGACGCTTTTTTTTTTCCTTCGTTACTCTACACACGTTTGAAAGTTGTAGTTACTTTTTATATGTATTATTATTATTTATTTCGCAGGGTATTGTGAGCGCCGCCACGCCACGCCGTACCGAGAATACGTACGTACATAGATAGATGCTGGTCGCTGCAGCCTGCGAAAAGAGAACGGTTCAACAATGACAGGGTGTTGGAAAATTTAGCCGAACGTACGCGAGGCGAGAAGCCTTTAGGCCATTCGAACTAAACGTAAGAGGTAATTTATATAAAAGACGACGCGTAATTTAATTTGAATTAAGGCGGCCACCGTGTATACAAATTGTTTTCACGGTCGAATATTGATTACTTAAGCGATTTTTATTAGCGATGAATAAGCGATTCTCTCACTCAAGTGCCATACACGCATGATGTGAAATCTAATGCCTAATTATCAAAACAAGGAAATCCCCCACAAGCGTTCCTATACATGCGGTGTACTCTTAATTGAATTATTTAATCGAATCGCTCGAGAGCGAATTTTTCATAGCTGCGAGCCGAAAAAAAGCGCAGATACGTGCGGTGCTTGGTTGAGATAGGGGAGAATGGCCGGCTTTCGCGTTTAGTGCCTTAAATTAGGGTTGAGAGAGGTAGTTGAATTCGTCTTATCTGATTGTGGGTGGCTGAATGGAGATTTGTGTGCGAGTGGGTTGTTTGATTTGATCGATGGAAGGGGCTAAATGAGCTGCAAGTGTTTTCAAAACGAGTTCATTTGAGAATGATTTCTTTTGTTGTGTATTGTATTTTTTTGAAATAATTTTTTTTGCAAATTTTTTTTCATTTTTTTTTTTTTTTCGAAAACTCATTTGAAAGATTATTTTTTTTTTTCTGTAATTCTGACATTTTGTGATTTTTTTTTTTCTATTAATTCGCATAAAATTGATTTCGAATGCTTTAAAAAAAAAATTCAAAATTTTTCGAGGCATCGTTTTCTATTTTTTGGAAGAATTTTTATTTCATTTCATTTGTTGAAAACTCATAAGAAAGATCCTTAATTTTTTTCGGTGATTTTGACGTTTTGTGAGATTTTTTTCCTATTTATTTTTTTAATACAAATTTTTGTTAAAAAATTAATTTTGAATGCATCTAAATAAAATTCAAAATTTTTCGAAACATCATATTCTATTTTTGAAGAAATTTTTTTTTACAATCTTTTTTAATGAAAATTTTAGCAAAAAATTAGTTTTGAATGCTTCTAAAAAATTCAAAATTTTTTGAATTTTTTTCGCATACCTGAATTTATGTGAACGATATGTCATGTCGTGTTTTGCAAATTTTGAGACTCCAGCTAACTGCCTCTTGAGTGGCCCTTCTGAAATTTCCAGCTCATTTAAAAAATTTTCACCTCAAAATCACGCCCATAAATCAATGGTTGGGGAAACATCAAAATTCTGAAATTCCAGCTCTTCACTATTTTTGTTCTCTCTGTCCCAAACTCAATCAAGTTTAACTTTATTTTGAAAAATACTCCCTAAAAAATGATCCTCTTTTTCTCCTTTCCCTTCCCGGGGGAAAAAATTATATCCGATTGGATCAAATTGGATACAATTGGACGTCTAATTGGATACGATTGGATACAATTTGATGTAATTTGATCCGAAAAATGGCGCAATCCGATTGGATCCGATTGGATATGGAAAAATCAGTCCAATTTGATCAGGAAATATCCGATTGAATCTTTTCAAATCCAATCAGATCCTCTCTTTTTTCATTTTAAATGAAGAAATGTCCTAATTTGGATTTATTTTGATCCACTTGGATACACTTGGATCCAGTTGGATCCAATTGGATTGCTCCATTTTTTGGATCCAATCGGATATAATTTTTTTCCCCGGGTTTCTCGAACGCTGATCCAAATTGTAAGGCAATGGCTAATACAAATAGCTCAGACTTCGATTGGAAAATTCACTCTAAAAATGAACCTGTATTGAATTTTCACTTCCTGTACCTTCATCACGTCTTCGTATAAAATTTTCTGGCACGTTTGCTTTATCGATCCCTTCCAAGAGACGTGTTTCAATAATCAGCCTATTTGATAGATTTTTTCGTAGCGGAATTTTCGACGAAAAAATTGACCAACTTCGGTACACAGGCCTATAGGTACAGGGTTTGGTAGCCAATTAATCATACGGAACGAGGTTAGCTTTAATATTACCGAGTGGAACGTATAAATATACTGCTCTCGACGAGTTGCGAAAAATTCACGTCTGCGGCGAAAGATGTTTCTCTGCTCGGAATATAAAATTTATAGTCTGCTGCGAGGGAAATTTCTTGGGCGAAAATTTTTTTCATTTTGCCAAAAGTTGAGTAATATAAAAGCTTCGCCTATTTGCGAGGGAGGCTTTCTGGTGTATGGTCTGGTGTCGGAGGGCGGCAGCTTGAAAACGACTTGTCAAATGTGAAATTAATGGCGTTTAATCGAAATTTTTGTTTCAAATATGTTTCAGCGTGGTCGTTCGGGGAAGATTCCGGTATCGGTAGTTTCGCTCCTATGTATAAATGAAGGCTGACTTCTACGCGAGTAACTTTCCGAGTGAAAATTTTGGATCGTATTCAAAAAAAGTGGAAAATATGTGCGGATCGGGTTCGGGTGAGTGAATTGAAATTCGCTTACGCGACTAATGTGTGTGTACGTGCTTTTCCTCATTCCGCGTAGTGTACGCGATCGAGAAATCCTACCTCGTGGTCGCGGCTCGGGCGCGTGAAATTTCGCGTGGCTTTGCAATTTTCGTAGAATTTTTTTCCGCCAGTCGTGAATTTTTTCATTATAGTTACAATGTATGTGTGGAGTAGTATTTGGTAGCGCGGTCGTGCGGCCAAGCTCAACCCCGTATAATTAATACGAATTTAAACCCAGTGAACTGTGCAAGTTCAATGAACTACATTCGTCGTACCGCTTGTTACCGCCGCAGACTTGAGAAGTTAGCCCGTGTGACGTCATTTACGTCGTTACAATTGAAGTCGACGTGTGCGAGCGCTGGTGTGTGTTTTGCTTTAAATCGTCGTAATATGTTTGTAAATGATTATTAATAATATTTTCGCGGTAGGCTATTTTACATGCATGTGTTATGCGAAATATGCGTACGGTTGATTTATGGCCTACGCGCCGTCCCCACCTCACTCCACCTGCTCTGTCGATTGATGTCTTTTCCCTTGCCAACGCTGATAGACGCGAAGTAGGCTGGAACCGAAATGTTTATCGTTTAATCGCCTTAATCGATAGTTTTTCACTAAGATTCGTGTGCTCGGTTTAATTGAGTGGTTCAATGGCTGCTTAATTTACGTAGGTGGGTTGACGGAGCGTTGTACATGTACAGCCATACCGTGGCGTCCACTCCTGTCCAGCCGGAAAATGTTAGTCGAGGGTTGAACGCGATAGGATCTCGGCGAAGTATTTTTGGAAGAATTTTATTGCCGTGTGGAGTGGACTGCGTGCGTCGGTCGAAGTTTGATAGCTTGAAAGGAAGCATGTACGACGTACCGCTGTGAGGGTTGGATTTGAGGAAAAAATTCTGAGAAATTTCTATTTTCATTTTTAATTTCTTGACCTTCCATTGTCTTGAAAATTTATTGGATATTTGGAGAAAAATTGAAGTGGGCTCTTGTGTAATAGTGGGGGTGAAATGGGCTCTGAACGAATTTTTCCGAAACTTTATGCCTCTTCGTTTGTCTCGATAAGAGATTAATTTTTTACGCCACCCACGGGGGGGCTGCAGCTTTCGTAATATGCGAGTTTTCGACCAATCGTTCTCAGCGTTGGCACGTGGGTAGAGGTACTGAAATAAATATTGCGAAATTTTTCCAATAAGTGAAATTATTTCCATTCCATTCGTTGGGGGATGAACATTTTTCTGTAGAGCTTTCCCAACTCCTCAGTGGACACTAGGGTGGCCCTTATTTATACTTGATGGGAAAAAAAATTTCGAATTTTTTTTCGGACCCCCCGTGGATTGGTGCCAATACGT
>FIZT01009964.1:0-11363 GCA_900065295.1 Paracoccus marginatus
GGGGGGGGGGGGGGGGTGATTTGAACCAAAATGTTTGAAAATCCATTTCAACGAACTCACCTAATACAAATATCAAACATCCCAATACTAAAATGGCAGCTTCATCGTGCACCATGAAATTAGTATTACCGACGAAGGTCGCATTACCCATCAGTTTGATCAGAGTCAAAGGTAGAAACGTCAAATGACTAGAATCGTAAAGCGTCAAAATGGTCATCCAAATGAGATCGAATAGTTTGAAAATGAAAAACGGTAACAAGGCTCTGGGTTTTTTCTGAAATACAAAACAATCACAGAATTTTTAAAAAATCAATCAAAGCATTGAAATTTTTTGAAAAATGGGCACTCACGTCGAATATCCCGTACAGTCCAGTGACACCGGTCGCCACATCGATGGTAAAATAGCAAAAAGATACGCTTCTGTTGTAACCTATTCAAAAGAAATAAAAGACTCCGTGTTCGAAAAAAAGAAACATAAAACATAGGTAACAAAACAAAACAATACGATAATCTTTTGTTTATACTTTCTGACGTGAAACCCGCATGTTCTGAAACGTGTTTAGCAAAGTACAATGAACCGCACACCAACGAGGATAACTGAAAAAAAAAACAAAAAACATCTAGGCAATCAACTTGCAATGAGTTACACAATTAAATGAAATATGACTAATTTTATCGTGCTTTGTTTTAATGATAACGATAACAAGATGATCGATCAATTGCGAAGATTATTTTCGTACTTGATTATTTTTTGATGAAGTTATCTTAGCAGAGAATTTCAGATAATTTTCAAGTTCAAGTTCGCGAGGAATAAGCAATTTATGTACGTTCGTACGTACGATTGTACATGAATATGGGCCGGATTGCTATTTTTTTTCAATTCCTTATCTAATTCGCGTTATCGCAAGGTCATCTCGCATACCGGTTTTCATGCTACACTTGTCCATTCTTTGGATGAAATTCTACAAGTTTGATTTCCTTATAACGAATCGAACGAAATGAGTAATCGAATTTTCCCATTATTTGAAAAAATACGGGATAGTTTGATGAATCGTCGATGGTAACTCGAATATTTCGCGAGAAAAACAAAAAAAAAAATGGACTTTTTCGTTCACGATACACAAAATATAACACACGACCTATCTCAACCTCCCCAAACTCGCGAAAAAAAAATTCAAATAAAGCTTCGCTTACCACGCTAATCAGCAAATAAACAATGGTCGTGGCTCTAAACGAACAACTGACTGCAGCCTGTTTGAAACACATTTTAAAAACCGCATCGAGCTACTCCGACGAACCGAAAAATCATATTTAACTCGACCAAATTATACGTACCTATAAAAAAAATTGCAACGCTTCGAACGCGCGAGTTATCCGATGGAAACCTCGCGGAATAATAATAATGTCTGAATCTGAATTCTGCAAAAAAAAAAAAAACAACTTTACATTTTTATCGATGAACGAACTGGTTTTCGAAGGTACGTATACGTCGCGTCGCGTCGTCGTGATCGACCATACCATTGAGCTGTGCGTCGCAACGAACTTCTTTTAACCGATTACCTGCGACTGCGAGCTCGTAGTACGTACGTAAATGCGGTGAAGGTATACTTGGCGTCTGCGGTGATGTAGTTCCCCAAAATCCGATTACATACGCCAGCGCCGGTTCGGTCGATGATTAAATTTGGGTATTCTTCAATCTTGACGCTGCGCTATACGAAAATACATTTTTTTTTCGTTAATTAAAATCGAATTATCAGATACTATAGCGTTAAATTATGCCAAAATTTACCTACGTTTTCAGAGAGGAAAAATTCTCGTCTGATTCAAGAACTGCTCGCATCTTCTTTGTTCGACTTCTGAATTGTATTCAATAGGTACATAATTACTCACTCAAAAACCACGGTGGTAAAATGATACGTTCCATCCGAGTTCAGTCCTAGCGAACAGACATCATCAATTAGGTATTTTACTATTTTTTAGCACAAGATAAGTAGGTACCAAGTTACCAACATAAGGATACAGACATATACAGTGAAAAAAGAAACTAGAATTTTGTGATGGAATGGTTTACTTGAAATGGGAAACCTCCCAAAAAAATTTGGAGCCCTCTGGGTGAAAAGGAAAGGCAATACGACGTCCCAACAGAGCACCTTCTTTTGAATTTTTTTTTCCTGATTTTTAACAGTTGGAAAACACAATTTTTTTCGAAAAAATATGCACTTTGAGAACCTCCTACTCCTCGCACTTTCACCTATGGGGGTTCAAAATGTTTTTGGAAGGGCATCGCACTCAAA
This sequence comes from Paracoccus marginatus, assembly GCA_900065295.1. Classification (NCBI taxonomy): domain Eukaryota; kingdom Metazoa; phylum Arthropoda; class Insecta; order Hemiptera; family Pseudococcidae; genus Paracoccus; species Paracoccus marginatus. The sequence goes on from FIZT01009964.1 coordinate 2,295, forward strand.
ATAATTCATCTCACTGACTTTGGTCAAAATTCGAGATGTTCTTTTCCACTCGATCTCAAAGTACATGCTACAGAAGGTTGATACAGTACGTCTCGAAAATCTTCATCCATCGTTTGTCAACAAAAATTAAAAATTCTATCAAATCAATTAAAAAATTTGAAAATTAGAAATTGAAAAAAAAACTCAAATATTTTCATCTTTTTTTATACCGGGCGTGTGTGATTGCTATGATTTTTAGGCACAGTATCAGAGGGTTTGGAAGAAAAAAAATTAATTTGAAAAAATTGGAAATTCAACAAAAGAGTAAAAATTTGCATTTTTTTTAAAACAAAAGAATTTTAATAAAAAATATTTGACAAAAATTGAAAAAACATCAAAGTTTTCAAGAAAGAAAATTCCACAAAAAAAAATTGAAAAATAAAAATTTAATAAATTTTGAATTAAAAATGACCACAGTTTAAAAGTAATTAAAACAATCAAGTAAGTATACAATTTTTGAAATATAAAATTCAAAAAAAAAGTTCCATTCCTAGAAAAAATTGAACAAATTGAACAAAAAAAACATCAAAAAATTCGAAATTCGAAAATTTGTACTGAAACAATACCATCAAAATTGAAAAGAACAAATAAAAAATTTCTATTTAATTGAACACTAGAAATTTGAGTTTTAAAATTAGGAAAAATAGCAATCAAAAAATTAAAAAATTTGGATTTTTTAATTTCAAAAAAAAAAATGAAAAAAATTGCCAAAATCAAATAAATAGATCATATTTGGAGAAAAAAATGAACTAAAAAAATTTTTAAAATCGAAACTAAGAAGTACCATCAAAAGTTTCAAGTTTTGGGAGAAATTTAAAAAAAAAAATTTAAAAAAAGTGAAAGTATTTCAATTCAAAATTTTGAAATCAAGAAAAAAAAATGAATTTGAAGACATTTCAAACCTTGGATTTAAAAAAAAAAATGAATAATTCAAAATTCAAAAAAACAGAATTCAGAAAAAAGAATTTTTGAAAAAAAAAATAAATAGTAAGCTTGAACTTTTTTGATAAAAAGAAATTTGATAAAAATTATTTTGAAACTAATAAAGACTCAAATCTGAAAAAAAAAAATTAATTTTAAAAATAATTTTTTTCGAAATATTGAAAAATCAAAAAAATTCAAAAACCTATAAATTAAAAATAAAGAAAATTTTTTAGAAAAAATATGATCAACAATTCCAAACAAAATTCCGATTTAAAAAAAAAGAAGAAAAATTTGAACCAATCTTTGAGAAATTGAATTTTCAAAAAATTTTCTAACCTTTCGAGTTCAAATCAATTTGAAAAAATTGTAATCAAACAAAATCTAAAAATTCAAAATTTCAGAATAAAATAATAACCACATTACATTCCCGCATTTTTCAAATATCCTACAGAAAACAGAAATGAAAATTTATTCGTCTAAAATCGAAAGTACTTGTCACTCTGAAACCACAACCTATCCCATTTCTTCGCCGTTTTCACCCATTCGAAAATCATTAGCGAACAGTTCGAATCGTACTGTACTATTTTTAATTAACTCTCGAACCACAGGCAATAACTAATATAACCGACGTTGTATACATATACGAATGTTCATTTGAAAAGAATTCATTAATGGTGCGTACGTTGACTACAATTATTAATACCAAATCTGGCAATTTCGTCAGGAACTTCGGCAGCATATAAAAGGACGGATTCGTTGAACCAAAACCAAGAAAAAATCGCCACTTAAAAAAAAAAAAAAAACAGCAAAATATACATGGACAGCAGCAGCAAACAAATGGTACCAGAAATTCAGCTCTATCCTGCGAATGGTAATTTCTGCATAATGAATTCTGCGATAACCAAGCCTTATCGGTCAATTAAAATGTAACAATTACCTCGGAAATAACTCTGACGCTTGTGTATACTGTACAGTGTACCTATAGCATGCAACATGCAAAACAATCATTCGCAAATAACTACAACACGTGTGAAAATTCACCCGATTAAATCAGTCTAGTATATGTATCTACATTCTCGTATTCACACATAATATGTACATGAATATAATAAAACTTACAGCTTTTCGAAGCCCAAAAGACAATAGTCCCGGTACGTAATCCACATCGACGACAACAACAACGCTCTAATCGGATCATAATGCATCTTCTACAGATATAATCTGCTTACGAAGAATTAAAAAACAATAAAAATAGATAAAACCTACGACACACGAATGAAATACGCCAACGAGAGCCCATCTTCAACAGACAATCCCGCTCCATTGACAATTTTTCAACGGCTGGTAATCCGCTTCTACCGGTGATCGATACCTTTAAACGCATAGGTGGTTTCTTCCTGCATCTAACTCGAACTTGAAGGATTGCCACCATCTGAAATAAAACAAAAATATCGTGTAAATATGAGAGCATTGTACACTGCACAGTGCACATGCACGGACTTGGGTATTGTTCTTTAGCTACCGTTTCTTTTAGCTGTTGTCGATGAAGCAGTTGTAGTTGAATTATCACGACGACCAGCCCTACAGCTTATAGGAGAATCTGGCCAAACCGTCATCGAAATTTGTATAAAAGTGCAATATATTAGCCAAAAAATCAACGCCAAAACGACTATAAAAAGGTATAATGGTTGAGAGGCGAAAAACAACGTTAAAAATACGCCGAATGAACGAACTTAGAGTTGTTTTCTTACGTGATACTACGACGAACGAAATACAAAGCGAAACGGCCAATATCATGGATGGATTTGGCCCATGTATAGCCCCCATTATCAATTTGACGAATAGAAGTTTGATCATCGCGAACACGATGATATGCATCAGCAATAAAGGCACGATCAAGAAAGGCGAATCCTGCAACAATTATTGTAACTCCTACGAAACTTCACTAGGCAACTACTCGAACACCCGCATGCAATTTCGCTTACCGTTAGCACCATTTATACTCGTATTTTAGCCTTATCGTTACGAAAAATCATCGAGCTTACTCACCAATACCATGCCAAATAGAGCGGTAACACTCGAAATAAATAAACCGATCGATGCCTTAGCACCTCCCGCGACGAAATTACATAGAAATTGTGGATATTCATGGTTTATGTTCAGAGCAAACTTGAATAGACAAATCGTACTAATGATCTGGAATTGATAAAATGATACAAACGAAATGATCCCAACGTGCATCGGATTTGAAATGCGAAGTAGGTACGTACCAAGTAAACGACGCATACAATAGAAGAAAAGAATTTGTAGTTAAGTCTAACGAAACATATAATACTTAACGGGTCACTCATTAGAAAATAATCAAAGATATACGTATGTAATAAATTTTTCAAAAAAATTACTTAAAATTTACAGAGACTGAAATTTGGTTGGAAATATTATCATTTTTTTTTTCTTTATACGATATCAAAACAGCTAACAATTTATGGTTTTGTTATTATTTTCGAGAAGGTACTTTGAGTTGACGAACAGCGCTAGTGAAGTAGGTTGAAAAATACAATTGCAAAAAAATTGGAGAATTTTCATGAAATTTAAAGAATTATGATTATAATTGAAAATAAATTAGGTACGAATGTTCGATCACAGGCCAAAATTAAAAATTGACGAAAAAACGCCAAAAAAATGGGTGCAGCATGAAAACGGGGGGGGGGGGGGGGGGGGAGAGTAGAAGTCAACAATTTTTTAGGGCCTTTGCACAAAGACGACGAATGATTTTTTCATTTTTCATTTACTATTTTTTTTTTTCAATCATCACATCAATCCATTCACATTATAAAAAAATGTTGTCGATATTTTTCCAAATTTTTTAAAACCTTTAATAAAATTCATTCCAATCTTTTTATAATTTAAAACAATTGTTTTTGGAACGATTTTTTCAATTATTTCAAAATGCAATTTTCCGAATATAATTTCAATTTTCTGGGGGAAAAAAATATACATAATATCATTTTTCAACATTTTGCAATTTTTTTTTCGTAAAAGGGAATTCCTTCAATTTTTCAATTTTTTCAAATTAATATTTTTCTTTTTTTGAAAATATTAATTCTTCTCATAAAGTCACTTTTTCTTCCTTTTTTTCCAACAATTTCTTTCATTTTTTCAAGTTTCTAATTTCTAAAATGTGATTTCAAAATTTCTTACAAGGGAGCTACCCGAGGTATCACACGCTAAATGAAAAAATTTCATAACAGGCTTGTAGAGCACCACGAGAAACCTCCACAGCCAAAATCTGGCATCTTGAAGTAAACTTGGGGGCAGCTGTGGGCGGTTGAATTTCGAAAAATCGCCCATTTTTCGAATTTTAAACCCCTGAATCTCAACCCCAAGTTAACTTTGGGGACTTAAATTTTTGTCGGGAGAGCTTCTCGTTTTTTTTTACAAACCCAATTCTTTGTTTGGCATTTTTTGCAATTTTTTTTACTCATTTTGGGCAATTTTTTGAACTTTGAACCCCTGTAGCTTCCCTCCCAGTCGACATTGGGAACTCAATTTTTTTCTGCGGGGTTTACCTACTCGAGATGCCCATCAAGCTTGTAAAAAAAAAACTTCTCATTTTTTCAATTTGACGATTTTGCATTTTTCAGGTGTATTTGGCGATTTTTCGAAATTCTACCCCCCCCCCCCCCCCCCCCCCCCCCTTTTTCTCAATTCTTCCCCCCCCCCCCCCCAGTTCACTTCAGGATGCCAAATTTTGACTGTGGTGGTTTCTCGTGATGCTCTACAAGCCTGTAATAAAAATTTTTCATTTTGCGGGTGACACCTCAGGTAGCTCCCTTGTTAACATGATTTTATAATTTTTTTTCAATCTTTTTTTTTGCACGAAATAATTTTCTGAAATCGTTTTTTCAAATTTTAGATACTGTCATATTTTTGAAAAGTACTTCAACATTTTAAAACGCTGATTTTCTAAGGGTATAGTCCATTTCCCACTGAGTATGGTGAATCGGCCCTGAAAACAGATTTTGAAATTTTCCACTGGAAGTTGGTCCTGATGGTCTTAACCCCGGTGACAAAATTTTCAGCTCCCTACCTTCATTCCAAATTCTTTTAAGCGAGTAAAAATTCGATTTTCGTTTGAAATTTTTATTTTTCGAAGCTTTCAATCGAATTTTTTCAAACTTACAGGGATGTTAGAAACTGTAAATGGCTATTCATGGAATTTTTTGAAAAATTTTTCGAGCAATTTTTCAAGGTGAAATGAGCCATTTTGGTAACACCTTCCAGAGGTGCAATTATGGAAATGACATATAACGCGTACCTAGTCTAGATGTAAAACATAACATTTTTCAGAATTTTTTACAGGGGTGAAAAACCTTCAAAAATGCAAAAAAAATTATTTTTTCACCCCTTTTTCACCCTGAAATGGATCAGTTTCGGTCAAATAAAAATTCTGATGCCAAATTCAGATTCTATAGGTCAAAGTACCCCCATCTAGGCACTTTTTGCGATAATTTTGGCAAAACTTGAAAAATTCGATTTTTCAAGTTTTTTTTTCTTTTTAAATGGGCTAAAAAATCGAATTTTTCAAGCCTTGCCAAAATTACCGAGAAAGGTGCCTAGCTGGGGGTAATTTGGGCCGCAGAAATCGAATGTTGCATTGGAATTTCCATTAAATCAATATTTACCCTTTTTCCCCGTCAAACCGTGAAATTTTTAGGGTAAAAAATAAATATTCAATTTCGGAAACTTTACTTCATATTTTTCAAAAATTCTAAAAACTTGAAGCTGGAGGATTGTTGTAGAAATTATCAAAAATGGTATCCGAGTTTCTGTACCTGGGAAGCTGTAAGCTTTAAAAATACGAATTACGTTCGCCAACGATCATACCACGCTGAATACACCGGTTCTCGTCCGATCACCGAAGTTAAGCAGCGTCGGGTCAGGTTAGTACTTGGATGGGTGACCGCCTGGGAAAACCTGATATCGTTGGCACACTTTTTTAATTTTTTTCTGGTAATCTTTTCATACTTTCAGAGTAAAATTGTCCTTTTTGAATTTTTTAAAAAATAAATTCAACATTTTTTTCAAAAATTATTTTTCAGATTTTTTCTAAATTCTCAAAATAGAAAAAATTCTTGCAATAGGTAAGTACGTACATTCTTTGATTTTTTCCTATCTTCTTTTCAAAAATATTTACCAATTATTTTTTTATACAGAATGGTGCTCGATTCTTGAAAAGTAACTTTCACATTACTTATTTCATGATATGTAATTTTAGATTTTTTTAAACCCGTTTTTTCTTTAGAATCTTTTTTTTCCTCTCAAAAATGAATGATTTCGTGAAATAATTTTTTTTTTCACATTATAAAAAATTATTTAAAAATTTTCTAGGAATATTTTTCAATTGTCGACAACTACTTCTTAATATTCATCATTTTTTTCAAAAAAAATAAATTCATCTAGATAGGAACGTATTTTTTATAATAATTTGGAAAAAACCATAACAAACTATCACTGGAGAAGTATACGATTACAACGGGTTATTACAAAATAAAACAAGGAAATATTTCAAGAAAATCATCTTCGCATCATAATTAGTAAGTAGGTGACTAATTAATACGTACAAAGAATATTCACCGAAAACAAAACATCAACATACTCTTTCCGTGCCCAGGTATATTCTTCATCCCATTATCTTACACCCGCGCCCATATAATAGTCTCCAAGTCGATGTTTACTCACTCTGCTATACATTTGAACGCGACGCAGCCCTACATAATAATAAACTTTAATTATGTATTTTACAAGATGACTTCCTGACATTCATTTAACACTTGAAAGTAATTTTCTACACGGACACTTGCACAAACCACTTTTTTTCTGGCGAATCACTCAAACGACGACCATAGGTAAATATAAATGACCATTACCTGACAAAAAAAACTGACGTCAACGATCTCGCCAATAAACCACAAAACAATAACCGGCGTACGTATGCAGAAGTACGTACTATAGGTGTACGTATTTAATAGCGTACATTCATGCAATGATGCTCGCTCGTTAATTATAATGTAAAATGATTTCTTAGCATATATCAAAACGAAGTTTAAACACCAACTTCCGATAGTTTATTAAACAGCGAATTCAAAATGGAAAAACACTATTAGGGAGTGTTGTTAAATTGTAAGTAACCTGTCAAGGTACTCCACTTCACGCTCAAAGCATCGGTACACTAATTTTCTTCTCAGACGAGTATACAAAATGATTGGGGAAAATAACTTGAAAATTCGATCCGAGGCGGGCGAACGAGGATTTACTCGCTTCTGCCATTCAGTCTGAAGCGATAGCTCATCGTATCGAGTTAAAAAAAATTTTCGGGGTGAAGTTAACTTTTGTTTTTTCACTACAAACATGAAGATTATGCGGTTGAAAACTTGTTGCTGTGTTTTTTCGCTTCGTACCGGATCGTTGGTGCTATTGTGGATTAATTTGGTAACGTACTTACTCGAATAGTTTTGAACCGATTTGATCGTTGGAAAAAAATTCTCCAGTTGAGAAGTTCAATTACAAATTATGATGCGTAAATTTTCAGATTGCCAGCTTAATCGTTATATTACTTCCGCTTAATTTAAGTTTGGTTGGCGAGTCGAGTCATTCGGCGAATAACTCCGAAGTAATTATTGCTCCTTACTCCGGACAGATTTATAAGAAAACTACCACAACAGCTGCACCCCAAACAGATCTTAGAAAATTGAGCGATGAATTTTCAATCAACTATAGAGCTGGTGAGTTATTTTTATTTTACGTTATATGAACATTGAGTCGTGGTTCTTGCCCCCCCCCCCCCCCCCCAAAAAAACAAAAGGGTTTTTTTTTTTTTTTTTTTTTTTTTTTTTTTTTTTCCCCCCCCCCCCAAATTAAGAACGTAGATAGTTTTTTCTTTTTCTATTCGACCTTTTTTTTTTTTTGCCCAGAAATGCGTCTTAAAATAATTTAAAAATTATCAAAATCAATTGCCTCCTGCATTTTCAGCTTTCAATTTTTTTTTTCAAAAATTTTTTCCTCTTTCTCCACCTCCCTCAAACATTGATACAAATTGCACCAAAAACAAAAATGGAAAAAAATATACAATTGCGGAGAATATTATCTCAAGGTCAAATACAACATCTTTAATGATACGGAAGAGCTTTTCAAAAATAAAAACCACAACAGAGACTACGCACGTAGGTAAATTGAAAATTGTAAGATCTATAATTATTTTAGGCAAAACAAGTTGAATCTCGATTGATTGGCTCACTACATTTATAGGTACGTACGTACGTACTTACTTACTGGAGGCAATTGTTCATGATGGAAATTTTTTATGACAAAAAATCTACGCATGCTGAAAGTTTTTAAAAAACTCATTTCATTAGAGGAATTTTCCAAGGCAGAAAAAAATTATTTATGGGTAACCTATATTTCATTAACCTTTCACGTGATACGACCGAACATTTTATTCACCAACGAGTACGCTAGGTAATACATTGCAAACGTGAGGCAGTCCGCGTCGGCAAACGTTTAAAACGATCGTTACTAGATGAAAAAAATCCAAATATGCAGAAAAATTAATTTTGATTAGAAAAAAAAAGGTGACCTTGGACTCCCGCAGTTATTAATCCGGCTCCGCGCAGATGTCTTGATCTCGTGCTCACGTACAATGTCGTAAAAGCATGTAATCACATATTCTTCAAAAAAAAAAACCTGGATATAGGAGTTTTTCAATTAAATTTAGATTAGGAAGAGGTGTGTTGTACTGTTATTAAATTTTAAAATTTGTTTTCCGGTCTTACCCCTGTTCGTATTTTTTGAAACTGAGAATTGTTTTGAGAGTTCTTATACGTGGTATATATGTAGTTCGGTAGAAATACCTAGAACCAAAAATGCCCTTACTTCAAACTAATAGGTACAAAACGTTTTTTTGATTTATTATGTAGAAGAGTGTCTACTCTATTACATATCCAAAAGCCTCCCCGAGCCTCCCCCTCTAAGTCATTTTTTTGAGGCACCTCCCCCCCAAAAATCAGTTTTTTGCTTTTTGCGAGTCAGGGTTCAACTTTATGGAGA
>FIZT01010001.1:0-12051 GCA_900065295.1 Paracoccus marginatus
CAGCTAGATCATAGTTCTGAAGCGTCCACTCTTGAGGTACGTTGAATTGCGCCGATGGTAACTGACTCGTAATTTCGTCCATCACTAAGACGTTCAATTTGATCGAAAAATCTCCGTAATTCGACTCGAGAACGACGGACGTACATTGTACAGCAGGAGCGGACTTGTTACCGATACCAGTCACTGATACGTTGATATTTGTTGCCGGAAGCCGTAGCTGCTTGACGAGTCGCCGGGTGATTAGTGAAACGTGCGAGCCTGGATCGAGTACTGCTACAGTCTCACCATGGGCATGATTAGAACGAACCTTAACCCTTGCAGTTGCAAGTAAAACATCCGGAAATGATTCGTGAGAAATAACCGATAGGACAGTCGGTGATGCTGCTGACGTAAGTGTCGACGCTGGTGGTGTAAGCGCTGGCCTAGCGCCGGTGGCTCCTGCTGCTTGCGTACCACCGGTTGCCGCCGCCGGTGGCGATGACGGATGTAGAAGGGTGTGATGTAGTCTACCGCACGTTTTACACTTGCTCGATTGACACGCAGTTGCCCAGTGAGCCTTGGAGAAGCAATTCACGCAGAGCTTCAACTCACGAACCTTATCGTACCTTTCGCTTACAGGCTTTGACTTGAATACGTCGCATTGATACAGGGCGTGCTCCTTGGTACACAGTGGACAGGTACGGGCTGATAAACCTAGGTGTTCGCCTTGAACATTAAGTAGAGCGTTTAGTTTCGGAGGTTTTGACGGCTTCCCTCCGCTGGACGGTGTCTGCGGCGGTGTTGGTTTCGTCGCCGTATAGATTGACGACACAACCCGTAGTCGACTCTCCAGGAACGACATCAACTCGCTGTACGAATCATGCGAATCAACGTTGTTTGGTGATTTTTCTTCAACGGAGGCTTGCTGCATTTCCCAGAGCTCGCGTGTTCGTGTGTCTAGCTTAGAGACGACGAGTTGAGCGAGGAGCTCGTTCGACAACGCATCTCTGGTGAATTGAAGGTTCTCGATAGCACGTACGTTGGATACGGTCGTATTAATGACTTCGGACAATGACTTTTCATTGTTTGCGGTTACTTGCGGCAGTGTAAATAGACGCTGTAAATATAAGCGGAGTAACGAGCCCTTGTTTTCGTACCGATCCCGGAGAGTCTTGAGAGCTGCTTCGTAGTTTTCTTCTACGATCGGCGTATTTTCCAACAACAGTGCCGCATCACCCTTTACACAAGCGATTAAGTGTTCGAGGCGGATTAAATTCGATAACTGAGGATTGCTAACGGCTGATGTAAAACGTTGAATAAAACTCGATAACTTGGGTAGACGTACCTGCTGCTTAATGACACCTTGAACACTATGATAATTCGAGACTGACTCGCCGTTGGTTGACACCTCGTCACCTTTGAGATCGTCTAAAACTGTTTCTAATCCGGCAACTAATTCGAGATATTCTGTTTCGACTTGCTGAGTATCATTTCCCGTTTCATTTTCTTCGATTAAAAGTAACTCTTCTTGCAGTGCACAAAACTCGGCGTATTTCTCTTCTACATGCTTGATTCTTCTGCGTAATTCTCTTACCGTTTTCGTCGCCGGACTCTGAAGCCACTGCTTGGTTGATACGAACGATGATTTAGTGTTATCCTTCAGCTTTCGTAGCTGTGCAGAGGTTCGTTGCGGCATGTTGCAGTGCAAAAACTACCACTACTCACCAATACGAAATACGACGTAAACTGCAGTGCAAATACTATACGAACAGACTAACTGTCAATATTCATCACGTCGCGAGGTCACCATAATGTTAGTAACGCGAAATAATAACGAATAAATTACGTTTAAACTGCATATATTATAATATTCGTATCGAAATCGAGAATAAAACACGTTGCTGTACTAAAATTACAAAAAAAAGGGAAAACAAACTCGTATGTCTAAAACGCTTCTTCGGAGTAAACTAAGACTAACGATAACCATAGGAGCCACGCGCTAGCGCGCTCTCTAGTCTTAACACGTGCCAAGTCGAGCTATTCAATTTTTATGAGCACAATTTGAAACGAATCAATCGACGAAAATATTAAACACCGGAGTCGTTTTCCTCTCCGCCTCACCGTGTCCTTATTCGTAAACGTAGACTCGCAATTGTTGCACTGGGAGAAATTACTTCGATTCGAGGGATTTCTGCTTCGCGATATTATGGTCGTAAAATTTCAACTTGATATCTCACAAAGTTGAAAGAAAATTCTCGTATGATAAAGGTGCTCCGGTACGTTGATAATTTCGCACATGATGGAAATTATCGAGCAGAAAAGATAGACAAGGAGAGGGGAGAGGTTGAGGGGCAAAATGAAGATGTTTAAAAGTGAATACGATGGAATGCTTGCTTTCAGCGTCTTGAACAAACAAACTTAGTCTAGAAGATTTCAACAAGCCTAGATTCATGAAAATAATTTTCAATTTTTAGACATTTTAAAACGATTCCTGTGTTGATTCAAAATCACAGGAAAATACTTTGTAATGATTTCCAGGCACTTTGTAGTCTTTTTCTAGCATTCCAAGACGATGTCTAGAAAACTAAACGCAAATAAAAATAGTCTAGAAGATTTTCAATGTTGGCTAGACTCTTGATAAAATTTTGTAGACATTTTTATCTCATTCCTAGATAATTTCTAGACTACCTAGGAGATTCTTTCTCTAATATTCCGAGATGATTTCTAGACAACTGAAGGCAAACAAAAATAGTCCAGAAGATTATCAAAGTTGTCTAGACTTTTGATAATAAGTAATTTCTTGACATTCTGAAACCATTTCCAAGTGGGTTCAAAATTTCATACCAATATTTTGAGATAATTTCTAGACTCCAGGAAGCCTTATCTTACTATTCCAAAAAAAAAAAAAGTTCAAATAATGTTAATATTGTCTAAAACTGAGATAATTATATTTAGACAGTCGTTAATGATCCCTGAATGAGTTCAAAATCACATGCAAATATTTTCAGATCAGTTTTAGACACTTCAAAGCTTCACTTCTAATGTTTCAAGATGACTAATGTCTGGCATACTAAAAAAAAGAAAAATATTCTAGAATATTTTAATGGAGTCTATAGAGACTTGATAATTTTTTAGACACTCTTATGTGATTCCTGAGTGCATCCAAAATCATGAGGAAAATTTTTGGAATATTTTCTAGACACCACAAAACCTTTTTATCTGGCATTTCTAGACGAGTTCTAGATGATGTCTAGACACTGCGAGCGTACAAAAAATTTTCATTGTTTTCAGTTGCTTGAAATAGGTGTCAAAAAAATTAGAAATTAAATTCTGACAGTTTTCTAGATTTTTGACAACAAGCTGGTGGAAATTCAATTAATTCAAGACTGACTAATTTTTTGTGCTTTTTTTTGGCGTTTACTCCATAGGCATTTTAAATTGCACAATTTCGTCTATACTAAAATTGAAAATGACTCTCCAGCGTCAATATTTATCATTTTACAAAATAGGTACTCTAATTCAACGCTTATTTGATGGCATTTAACATATCTAACACCCACGACCCACACCTATCAAATCAACTGTCAACCGAGCATATTTTTTCTCTGCTGCGACCACCCCCTAGTTGCCTACATACTACTACATACATAACCACTCTTCAAAAACAAACACAGCCCGATGGTTCGTAATTAGCTCCGGATAACACGATATACCGAACGTGGCACAGCTATACGCGTAATTACCTTACTTTATTGCCATTGTATAGAGAAAATTTAATAATCGTCGTCTATGTTGACGTATAAATTTAGCCCGATCCCGTATCACGAGTTTGGGTCATTGAAAAGGCCACCGATACCGATACGTACTCCGCTCCGTACACTTTCCTGTACGCGAATTCATAACAGCTATGTACTTCACTGTATAATAACGAACCCACCTCCAGCCCTTTCCTCCCTCTGTGCTAAACGATTGTGAATTTGAGCCGAGGTCGGATATACAAAGTGACATCGTATACGTGCATGGATGCTGCTGGGCAGCACATCGCATCGCATCGCAGATCCACTACATATTAAACGCCACCGCGTGCCACTAAAGCTCCCCTCATCCACATCTCTGTTTATACTCGAACCGCACGAGCGATGCTATTCCAATAATGATAATTCATGTAAAGTGAATCGATAACGTTGTTCAAAGGTTGCCCATAACAAAGTGACAGAAAAGCATTTAAAGTCGTTTGGCGATCGTGACCAGAATATTACAATATGAAATTTCTCTCTTTGAGCTTTTCGCATGGCGCACGTTACTCTCTCGCTATCGGCATTTTCGCCTCGTATCTATATGCTACATATCTACAACCACAAGACCCCCGTGTGGCCGATTTCAGTCACGAAACTGCACCCGACAAAGGTTGATTATGCAGGCGGTAGTGTTTCATCGCTTCGTAGCTATATTTTGTACCGGCTCAAAGTGCAGCCCGAACAATGCTGTACGATGTATGTAACCGATAAATACGCGGCGAGTCTTGGAAATAAGCCGGAGGTATTTTTTTCCCTCCATCTTTTTGCGCCGGTCTTCGTTTTGGGCTCCAGAAACAATTTACATTTTTGGCGCGTTTCTATATACGCACCGTATAGATTTATCAACCGAAACGTTTACGAAATTTGCTTACATTGGTTATACCTACACGGTATATAGGTACTTACGTAGTCTAGGTAAGATAGACCCGCACTGAGAGAGGAGAGGGGTACGTTAAACGTCCGAAATGGCAATTTATTACCTGAAGTTTGCAAATTTGCCACTTTCGCCCCAGTAATCGTTTCCTACGCGTATTGCGACCCGCAAAAATGGATGATCGATTCGCGGTACGGATTAAAATACACGTCGTCTTTGCGTTCTCGTACGTACCTGTAACAAAGCAAATGAGAATCTATGTTAGAGAATTGATTACGTCGAATGATGGACTAAAGATAAGATTCATTTCTACAAAATTGCGCTGTAGTTATCGGATTTTTTCCCTCGCCTCCGTACTTTTCCTCCTGCTCTTTATACGATTGATTTTTTTCGTTGAATTTTCATCGAACAAAATAAAACATTAAAAAATTTAACAATTTTGAAGACAATTCTGAAAAATTTGACAATTCCGAAAAATTCAAAAAATTCGGCAATTTTGAAAAGTTTGACCATTTCAAAAAATTCAAAAATTTTGAAAAATTCGACGATTGTGAAAAATTCGACGCTTTTGAAAAATTTGACGATTCCGAAAAATTCGACTATTTCGAAAAATTCGGCAATTTCGAAAAATTCGACGAATATGAACAATTCCACGACTGTGAAAAATTTGACGATTCTGAAAAATTCGACGAATATGGAAAATTCGACGACTTCGAAAAATTTGACAATTTCAAAAAATTCGAAAACTCCGAAAAATTTGACAATTCTGAAAAATTAAAAAATGTTTCGCCTGAATTCGTATTTTGTAGACAAACCTGCTAATAAAATCGTTTTATTTATTTATTTATTTTTTTCAAATTTGAAAGATTTTCAACAGTTCCGGAGACATTCAAAATCCATCCTTCCCCCTCCAAAAATGTATTTTTTATTTCTTATTTTTTCCAATTTTAAACGATGATTTCAGGAAAATGAAAAACTTTGAGAATCTAAAAATTGATATACAAAATCACTCCATGCAAAATCTTCAATTCCATCCTCTCTCTTCTCCTCTTGGTACATTGGAAGTGAATTTTTTGACACGCTCCAATAAAATTAGAATAAATCCTCCTACGCGAAATTTTTAAAACCATCTCCAACTCAACCCATAATGTAATAAATTTTTTACCAGCGAAAAGATATCAGGAAAAAAAACTTACACGTACCTATACCTACTCAAAAAAACTTTCAACGTTTTTATGGATTTTTTCGCAAGTTCTTCTCGTCATTCTCTTAATATTAGACATAAGATGTAAATTTAGCGACAATTTCGTCACATTCTTTCGCTCAAACACCACACTTTTGACGCACTTTTCATGCAACGTACATAATTTCATCTCGAAAGTTGATAAAAATCAAACTGAAAAGTCAAAACTAGAAAGTACCCTTAAAACCATCAAACTTTGGATGGGCTTGCTGTCACTTAGTACTTCGTACTTACACCTCTCGTTGAAGGGGGGGAGGTGATTTCAAATTAAATCTCGTTTCGCTTGTCACTTTCGAGCCTATTGACGAGCATAGTGAAAACACCATCCAGACAAGGGCTCCCGGCAGCATCTTGATCTAACGTAATAACGTGTCGACGTACGGATGAAGTCGCTGCAAGACCTACATACACGCTCGTACACGTAGGTCTAGGTATAATAATAGCGGCAACGTTGGGACGAAGATGATAAACGGGCAAAAATCTCACATTTAGCTCGTCCTCGAATCCATCATTTTAAAAAGCTACCATAGCATCCGTCGCGTCGCGTTCCGGAGTAGGTATATGCCAACGCGTACCTACGTGTAGGTAGGTAAAATTCTGCAGACGTAATTCGCACTTCGTTTTACCTAATACATTTTCGATTTGACAGCCTCCGCGCCGCACCCACCCATCGTACCGTGTTCAGTCGTCATGGCGAGTGTGACGAGAGCCGAGAGGCTTGAATAAATGCGCGAAATTTTCCAACGTCGCGTCGACTAATACGTAAAGAATGAAAACGAACCGGAGACAGGGCGAAAAAGACTGGCGCGATGTTACGTAGATTAGCCTTACATAGGCTTTTCGTGTACCTGCGAAGTGTAGCATAATTTCTTAATGAGCGAGTGTAAGGATGAGCGACGTGGCAGTAGTTTGCTTATTTAAACGTTTGTTAATCTGATTATAAGGCGGGCGTTTAAGCTGTAACGAAGCTCGTCTTGGTGCTTTCGTCGTTGCGTCGCGTCACGTAAACGTGAGAAACGTACGCCGTTTCTTAATAAGCTGCATTTTTTCGACGGGTACCTCTACCTATCTATGTATCTTTCTCCTTTGAAATAATAGTTGGAGGCTCAGAAACTGCATCAAGCCTCTCTTCTTTCTGATTTTATTCTCTAATTTTTCAATATCCAAACGCATCAAATCCAAGCGAAAATAAGATCTCGAAACACTGAAAACGCTTTCCAATTAACTTGACACCTTTTTACTAGTATAGAAATACACTACACCGCACAATCTGGACAAAAAACACTTGGTCGTCGTCTTCGCTTTGATACAAATACGAACACACAATCGCGATACCAACTCGCGTTCAAAATATTATCACAAAAAGTCAAGTCGTTGCCACTGATACTGTACACACCACACACCCGGGGCATATTATTATGTCAAGCAAACAACAATATAGTGATGGATCACCGGGCGCTAGCAATTTAATATTGAACATACGATAACACTGATATATACACGTCGCATCGTTCGCCTTCCCCTTCCCGTCTTCGCCCCTCCCCTCCCTTTTAACTTTGTCGTAACATGTGATGAGATCCCCGCGCAAGATAAAGAAACAGCTTTTTATAAACTTGTCATCGCACGAACAGAGGAGCGAAAGAGGCAAAAATGAAAGTTTTCGGGTAGGTTGGGTTTTTTTTGGCATTTTTAGTAAAGAATATCTAACACCTACGCGTGTTGGTTGAATTCGCGATGCTAAGCAAAGTGGCTGATATCTAGCGGAATTTCGCTTAAGGTTCTGAAACGGGGATGTTTGTATTGATTTTTGAGTGCTTATCAGTGTATAGCCACAGGAACCCCTTTTCAGCCGACCAATGAACGAAGAGAATGAAGACCAACACTAGCGAACCTATCGAACGTGGCATCGCGAATTTTCATCGAATATCGCCACTTTTTTGCCAGCAAGCTTGGATGATGAGATCGCCGATTGGTCATTGAGAATGTATGTACAAAATGGGAAAAAAATAGCTGATGATTATTATTGAAATAATTTCGCTAAAATTCTCGCTACGATTATTAATAAAAAATCAAAAAATGTCACAATTTTTTTTTTTTTAATTTTTTAACATTTTATAGAATTTTTCATTTAGATTATCATTTATCACTTTTGACACACTGAAACTGAATCGCTGCTACAGATGCTGATCAAAAATTTTCATCAAAATTTTGAACTAACATTCGCAACAAAAATTCATTAGGTACAGTAAGATCCTGACCAAAATTTTTGTATTAAAACAGTGACCAGCAATTCTCAAAAAAAAAAAAATAATAATAATATTAAATAGCTAATCAAATAATTTTCTTTATTAAAAACATTTATTACCTAATGCAGTTTGTAACAAACCCACTTAGATCTAAGCTACCTGGACATCTTATTTTAATGGGTGTTGCCACTGTTACTTCCAGATTCTTCTCCAATGCTAGCGATTAGAAAGCAAAGAAAGTTGAAACAATTTCCAACGTGTAATAGAATATTCAATGAGCTTTTTGGAGTTTTTTGGGAAATCATTGTTGCCACTTTTATGATTCCCAAAATTAGCTAGAAAAGTTGAAAACTGGCGTTTCTCTATCAAAGACACTTTCAAGAATACTAAAAAAATTTATACCGGGTCACCCAAAATAGTCTGCATACCCCTGGGAGTTTTTTTCCTAAAACAGCGTAGGTTGGCAACGCTAACGCTAAAATATTGTAAACAAACAGCTGTTTGCGCATGTTTGTGTATTACATGTTACCAACTTACGCTGTTTGCGAAAAAAAACTCCCAGGGGTATGCAGACTATTTTGGGTGACCCGGTATAAAGTACAACGGAGTTTGCTGATGGTGATAAACATATTGAAAAATTGAAATGACGTTACTTTTTAAACTCATTTTAAAAAAATTCAAAGTTTCCCACAAACCGTAATTTTTCACCCGAGGTAGGTACCAAAAATGGTCAAATAAAAAAACTGATCACGGATTTGGATTCAGGAGCCCAAACTACCTTGATTTAGATCCCTCAATCAAACTTTTCACTCTAAATTGAAAAAAATGAATTTTTTAGGAAAAAATCTCAAACAGGTACCTACCTTAAGTATGTATCTATTCTATACTATAACTAAAAAACTATCAAAAATTCATTTTTTCAATTTAGAGTGAAAAGTTTGATTGAGGGGTCTAAATCAAGGTAGTTTGAGCTCCTGAATCCAAATCTGTAATCAATTTTTTTATTCGACCATTTTTGGTACCTTGGGTGAAAAATTACGGTCTCTGGAAAACTCTGAACTTTTTAAAAACGAGTTTATGCATGACAACGTCGCCTCGATTTTTCATTATGTTGATCAACATACTCAGTTGTATTTTACAGAATTTTTTCAGAATTTTTGAAAGCACCCTTGATGAAGAAACGTCATTTTTCAACTTTTCTAGCTAATTTTTGGCATAGCAAAAAATGGCAACACTGACTTCCGAAAAATCGCTGTAAAATTCTTTAAATATCGCACACATTGGAAAATGTTTCAACTTTTTACCATAAACCTGTATCGAGCTATTCACGCTTGAAGCTTACCATAGACCTACCCACCTTTTCCAAAAAACTTAGACTACCATACTCATGGTCATGGCTCCTTCTCAAAATGTGCTGATGTAGGTATATTTTTGTAAATTGAAGTTCATTGTTGGAAACGCAATGTCATTTCAAACATTCTCGTAACTCTTTTCAGTCTCTGTACATTAAACGAGGACAAGACCCCGAGTAATGCAATCGCATATGTATCTAAGTACATATTTAATGTCGATATCTACTTATTGCAGGTACTTAGAATGTGCTGATTTCACTATTTACTATCAATTGGTATAGGCGCGAAATAGATTCACAGAAGATATTACAACATTGCAGAATCGAAGAAATGTTGCCATCGTGAGCGGATAAACATTCAAGGCGGCCGGAGTTATCGATGCCTGTGTTTGGCACAACAGTATATACACATCTTTACGGACTGTTTTCATCCAGTGCCATGGTGTTGAATACACAGCGAATGACAATGCAGAAGACTGGGTATGAAAAAACAAAAAACAAAAAAATTTAAATCGTGCTTGGCAGTTGGCAGACACATCACGTATTGGAAAACTTCAAATGTTTTAAAAATAGCTCAGAAATGTGATTATACCAATTCTTGCACCACGTCTCCCACCCAGCACAGTACGAATATCTGATGTATACTAGACAGGAAAACACACACCTCCCTTATTTTTGCTTCGTTCGGATAATTCGGCTGAATGAGACAAAAAGTAATACTTTTAATACGTACCTACCACCTAATCGATCAAAGATTTGAAAACAAAAACTCACATTTACGATAAGTAGGGCGTGCACAACTTCAACATACAGATACATAGGCATCATGACGCTGGCCATCGTTTCGAAATATTTTCGAAAAAGTGTTAAAATTCTGTAACATAATGGTCGAAGTAAGTATTATTTGTTCAAAATGCTAGCTCGACCTATAAGCACAGTACCTACTGATGTTTCGAAGACAAACCTTTCAAGATCATTGATCGCTTGCACCGATTCTTTGATTACTTGTCTGAACTTGGGTTCGATATTTCGGTAATTATCGATATTAATATCGTAATCAGTGCTTAAAGTATTCAACTCGCCGATGATACGTTGCGCTTCATTATGGCATATGACGGCCACACTCACCGCTAGTGTTTCAAACGTAACGCACATAGCGAAAAATGCGCAACCGCTTATTGCACACGCCAAAGTGCTAATTATGAAAAACTCCAAGGATCCGTAGCGATCAAGTCCAGATAAAGGCATCATGTAATAGGAGTAATCTTTGACTTTTTCTTCTTCATAAAACAACATCACATTCAGCATTGAAGAAAAGACGTACGGAACAATCGATAAATAGAACAAGCCTATGGTGGTGAGTACTGTTTTTCCAACACTGCGTCTGTTTTCGACTTTACAACCCGGCGAGGATTCTTTGGCTAAAATTTTATCGGCCAGCTGGATAATTTTTTCCACTTCATTTCTGTACATGAGCGTCGTAAGCATAGGTCGAAAAACTAGTTGCAGTAAAACAACGGTGACTGTGAATCCGAGGTAGATAAGCAGCAGAATATCTCCAGTCTGCCTACCGTATATTAAATACAATACTGTGCAAGTACATACGAAGAATCCTGCCGAGTTGCTAAAAAAAAACCAAACATATTTTGTCTTCCTGTCCAATGCGTCCGTGATGTACATCTTACCCAAGAAAAGGTACACCAAGTGAAGTTGATTGGCTAATGTGGTCTTGAATCCGAACATGTTCTGTTTTCCTTTAACTTGATTGACCAATTTTCTTATATCTTCGATTATCTCCATGAAGCAGGCTGGAGAAATGCAGCTGTTTCTTTAAAAAGCACCGAAATTTGAACACCAAACCGAGATCTAAAGATCTGCGTAAAGGCGTATATCTTCCACGTTTACTTACAATCATGTCATCAACACGAATAACCATTTTTTAAAATGATTTTGAGAACAGTTGAGTAGGTAGTTACCAAGGATTTTGTTCAATTTTTCAAGATAGGTGCTCATTTATATTGCTGCACAAATAATTCATTTTATATCGCTGATTATACGTATAGGTAGCGACAAGCATTTAGATTGTTTTTATTATGCTGGGCGTGTAAGTATAATATCCAGGATTCTTACGCCCAGTGACGAGACGAGGAAGTATAACCAATAATTTATCTTAATCAAGGACAAGTTCAGTTATAATAAAGGTTTGTTTTCTTTTAATTTTTCATTTGTTGCATTTTCTTTTCTCATACTTATTCGCAGATCAAAAACAACTGAGAAGAATGACAGGTGTTCGTCCTACTTATTCTAAGTTTCAGCGACGATTGTTTGACTTTACATTAATTCTGATAGGTACCACGTTAAAAAATTGATGAAATCAATTTTTTCATCAATTTTTTATGGGAAATAATTTTTTGCACGCCAAAAAAGGGCGTCAGCACGACGAGCATTTTCTACGTTCATAAAAGGCGAATGCACGACAAGCAATTATGAAGTTGCACGCTAGGTAAAGCCCGACAGTAAAGTGGTTATGAACGACGGCGCATATTTTACCAGATGAGATA
>FIZT01010033.1:0-23056 GCA_900065295.1 Paracoccus marginatus
AAGCGAGGGCGAAAATTTTGAGAAATTTTTTGAAAAAAAGGGAATTTTGGCTCAAAAATGACGTATTTTTTACACTTGAGAGAAGAATGAAATATTTTTGAATACTTTATATTTATTTTTTCACGGATGTAGGGGCCCGGTAACGAGAGGGCCCGGTCGGCAAACGCCGACCAGCCGACCTTACCAGTCCGCCACTGCCAGTACGGACGCACCTAAGGTTTCCTCAATTATTTTCACGATTCATGAGCCACAAGATATCAGAATACTCATACTAAACCTGTACTACCTACTCGCATGATGGAAATTACAATCAGTAGAATAATTGTCGGAGTTGTAATGTTTGGATGTGCTTACGCTGTGCGTGCTTATTTTAAAAAACATGATCGAGGGAGAAATAAAGACCTGCTAAATCAAAATCAGCCACGTAAGTTGAACTGCATATTTTTTTGTACTTGCTTGTTGCTTATTTCCTCACATAAAGGGTAATTGAAAAATGAACAGAGATGATGCAACTTGTGGAGAAAATGCAGAAACCTTACACGACGCATCACATGTTCCACGCCGCTCTTGCCTCGCGAGAATCTACACGTGGTGTTAATGAAATCGTGTTTGTTTACACATCGTGTGAAACAGGCAAAAAAATTGCGAAGTTAGGGTCTTTCGAAAAATTTTAAAATAGGTACCTACTTTGAAATTTTGAATTTTATAAATTTTAAAAATTTCAAAAACATTAAAATTTTGAGAAAATTCAAATTTTTGAAAATTTTAAAAATTTTGAAAAAATTGAAAATCTCGAAATTTTGAAAATTTCAGAAAAATTGAAAATGTCAAAAATTTTGAGAACACTCAAATTTTTGATAATTTTGAAAATTTTGTAAATATTAAGACTTTTGTGGGGATTGAAAATTAGATACGTGAAAATAATCTCTCCCAAGTAGTGATTTTTGGTAAAACTAGCTGTTTTTTTATGAGGAATAGGTTTAGGTACTTACGAATATGTTTAAATTAGGTGTAGTGTAGGTACTAATTCTTTTTCATTATAAAATTATGCTTATAGTCAAAGAAATACTGGATGATATTGAAGCATTACAAGCTGAAATGCTAAAAATAAGATCGAGTAATCCTTCAAAATTCGACGACGTCTTGAATAAACAACTCAACAAAGTGAGTTATCACTGCCCTTGTCCTTCATCAGTACCAATAAGTACAATTTTCATTTATTTATTCTTTCGTTCAATTTATAAATGATTTTTTTCTAGTACGCATGGCATTCACTCAGCATGGAAGACGAGCCTACTGACGACAAATCAATAGAAATGATTGCGAAAGTGTCCAAGTACGCCGAAACACATCTAAGGTGAATATTACGTACAACTATCAAAAATTCTACAAATATGCTGGAATAGATAATGTATAACAGCTCTAAAAATACAGAACTTATACTCTTATAGACTGGGCCAGGTTACCGATTCTCACATCCGCACAATTCACGGAAAGCTGACGGAAGAGAAGTACTTTGCTGGACGCTACCGGGCTGTCAACGTTAAAATTACCTGTCTTCCCGATTCAAACTATGGCGATTTTTTCCCTCCCGACTGCGACCAAGTGAATGAACTCATGTCCGAATTTATCCGTTGGTTAAATCAGCAGCGATGCACCAAACCTGCAGATATGATCAAAATCGCCACAGAAGCGAAAGTGCGGTTTTTAGTAATTCATCCGTTTGTCGACGGAAACGGTAGGGCATCTCGAGCAATTTTTAACGGGTTGCTGAGACAGATGCAGTTTCCATGGGTGGAAATGCCCGCTGAAAATAAATACCAGTACGTATTTTTTTAGCATAAAATATCGACTGATTGATGATTTACCTGTTTGATTTATTCTCTACTTCTAGGTATTTACTAGCATTAGAAAAATATTGCAACGAAAAGAAGATGATCCTGATTCGCCGATTCGTTGCTTGTTGTGTCAGGGAAGCTCTCGAAAATGTTATTACTGATATGAAGAAATCGACCTAAAGTGAACGAGGGTATAAATTTAATAGAGAATTAAGATCTACCAACGCAAAATGTGATCTTTTTCGTATTCAATTTTCGAGAGATTTCTGTACTTGTTGGGCACCTGGGTACTTGTCGTTGATTTTGTCATAATTATGACGAGATGTAAATTTGCTTGTGATATGTTATTTTTTAGATGAGTGATTTTTTTTTTAATGAGACTGTATGCTGATTTTTGTATTATATACTAAACTATCTGAAAGTAATTTCAAATTTGTTGTCTTGTTTTTTCAATTCGAATACTGTTTCCTCCAATTTGCCGAGTCGGATCATCGAATGGCCATTTTTGCAAAAAACGATTCTCGTTCTATCAAAATATTACACTTTTTTCAAAATTCAAAAATAATCTTTTTTGATTTGATGGGTGGGTATAAATAATAATTCACCCTTTCAATTTCTTAACTTTTTCAAGTTTCAACAAGCATAAAAAAAAAAAAAAACTGAAAAAATTTAAACTTCACTCGCATGATCCAATGATCTGGCATGGTGGCATGGTTCAGCTGCGCTACGTTGATAAACATTTTTTTTCTTCTTTTTATGCAGTAAACTCAAATTTGAATTTTTTTTCATTACTTAAGAATACATTAATTCCTAAAAAATGCGCAAATGTTTCAAAATGTTTTCGAAATTGTTCTGAAAAAGTTAAAAATTGTTCAAGTTCCTTTGAAGTCACAGACAAAAAACGGAAACAGACGCCGCCGTTCCTGTTCCTGACGTCTCGCGCCACAGACGAAAAGGAACGGTTACTTTAGGTGTAACAACCAACAAGGCAGCCATTGTTGAATTTTCGAAAGAAATCGAGTTTGCGAAGAAAGTTGTGTGTTGAATCTTTTAAATTTCGAATGAATTTTTGCGTTACTTTGCAGTATTCTTATTAAAATGTAAATAATCAGTTTCACCGAAAAATCTTCAGTACACGATGAAAATAAATTAAAAATCCATTTTATTTCAATACATGCGAACTTTGTAAGTAAACCAAGGTGGCAATAGTAACTTCGACCAACATAGAAATTTTTCGCAAAAACCTTCATTCCGATGTTATTTCATTTGAATTTCGCCCGATTGCGTGACAACGAATGCGATTACAACTGAAAAATGATTTTATTTGGTTTACGTTGAAATATCTGCATCTAGCGTGCGTTCTGATCGACAGTATGTCAACTTATTCGATCTCCTTAAATTATTAATTTTTGCGAATTATCGATCAGTTTCGATGATCTGCGAACTCAAATCGCGTTATCAAGTTACTCATAATGATACTTATCACGGAGGAAATCACCTCGCTTGATTACTTACTACGCAAACGAATTCGTAATCTAACCGGGTATGTGTTTGAATGAATTTTACAGATACATAGATTGAAACTGATACACGTATATCGCTATAATGGGTGACAGTGACGACGAATATGATAAAAAGATCCGAGATAAATTTCGCGGCGAAAGAGACCGAGCTGATTCTTACAAAGGTATTGACAGTCGAAGAGAAGAACGGAGACCGCCGCGTGATGATTGGATGGAAAGGTTGATACGAGTTAATTTATAAAAATGTTCAACGATATGGTCCGCTACTTTGTACTTTTTTGCGCAGAGATGCGTGGAATACGAGATCTCGAGGCAGAGGAGAATACCGCAATATGATGCGTGAAAGGCATAGCCCAGTTAGACACGATCCTGGACCACCAATGAAGAGAATGCGAGGCGAATGGTATAATTATTGGAATTGCATTGTCGTTACATTATATTTATCTTGTTTTAATTCTAATTTGAATCTCGCAGGGATGACCGACGATTTTACGACGCACCTAGTTACTCGTATCCGGCTTGGTTAACTGCAGAAACGCAAGCAGCTGCTAATGCCAGGTAAAAGGATACCTTTTATACACGAGTTGTTGAAGTTGTGATACTATAATGGTGTTCATTACAGAGTCGCACCCGCACCGAATCCGCCGGTCGAGTCAAATTCGGAATCTCAGCCTCCGATGATGTCTCTCAAAGCATTTATCAACACATTAGATGATAGCGTCAGTGACGACGAAGCTCTCAAAAAGTATAATGAATATAAAATGGAGTTCCGTAAGCAACAATTGAATGAATTTTTTGTCGCTCACAAAGACGAAGAATGGTTCAAAGAAAGATACCATCCGATTCTCAGTGCAAAAAGAAAAGAACAACATTTAAATAATATTAATGTAACTATTGCTGCACTTTTTTGTTCTATAACATAATTTTACTTTTATTTTAATGACACGATTTGTTCGCAGAAACGTGTCGAATCATTCATCGACATGCTGAACAAAAATCGATTCGACGACGTGTTAGTAGACGCCGATCAAGCTGACAATATCATCAAAGTGATGGATATGTTCGTTATACTTCTGGAAGGTGGAAATGAAAACGATTTCAAAATTTTAGAATCGCAAGACGGTGAAATCAAACCACCTAAACCTACCGAAACTATCGAAATTAAAAATGACGACGAAAAAAGGTTCGTTACGGTTTGAAACTTCTTCCAACGTTCGTTTTCTACCAGAAACTACATCTGTTTTATGATTCTAGCCAACCGTCTCCGGCAGAGAATAAAAAATCCGAAGATGTCGAGACTACGCCTAAAAAAGAAGAAGAACTCGACGATCATACTGTCACAACTACCCAAGAAGACGACAAAGGTATATAGTGATTTTTCGATCGAAAAAATCTCATTTTGATAAAATTTCAATCTGGTGACTTTTTTTCTCTAGCAGAAGAAAAACCCGAAAAAGAAGAAGGCGAAGAAGAAGAAGAAGAAAAAGAAACAGAAACAGAAAAACCCGAAAATGACGAATCCGAAGATGGAAAAGACGGCGAAGCGAAAGCTCTCGATGAAAATGAGCCGAAACCTAAGGATCCCGAACCGGTTGAAACTCCGCAGGAAAAAGTAATCTCGTCGGTTCTTTTTGAGTTGAATTTTTTTATTCGTTGACTTATTTGTTGGTCGTTTGCAGCCGCCACCACCTCGTGCTCTACATAAAACTTCTTCGATATTTTTAAGAAATCTGGCGCCTTCGATAACGAAAAGCGAAATCGAACACGTAAGTAATTTTCCATCTTTAAACCTGCCTCTTTTAGAGCTGTTCTACATTCGGTCTATCGTGTTGTAGATATGTAAAAAATTCCAAGGATTTTTACGAATCGCCATCGCTGATCCTCAACCGGAGCGACGTTGGTTCCGCAGAGGATGGATTACCTTCTTAAGAGATGTCGATATTAGGGAAATATGCTGGCACATATCTAACGTATGTCCTCTCTAATTCTCTGTACGGTTGCGTTGCTGCTAGAAATGGGCTTAATTTTGGCATTTTTTCCAACAGTTAAGAGATATTGAACTTAGTCCAATTGTGAATCGTGATTTGACTCGGCGAGTGCGTAACGTTAGTCCGATTACCAACAATAAGCGAGTTATTAGGAACGATATGAAATTATGCGCCAAAATCATTAGTAATTTGGATAAAAAATTCGGATTGTGGACTGATCCTAATGCTCCGCAAGAAGTAAGCTTTCTAATTAGTTTCGTTCAATGAATCACATGAGAATAACTGACGTTTGTTTCGAATTAACCAGGAATCGTTTGGTTTACTATCGAAAAACCCCGTATTGAAAAATATCACCGCATACTTAATTGAAGAAGCCTCGGCAGAAGAAGAAGAGCTGCTCGGACAAAACGAACCCACCGAAGAAGCCGACGAAAAAGATGCAGCAGTTTTCAAAGTACTCGACTCGTTTTTTTTTTGTACATATTATTTTCTAGAAAACGTTCGTTAATGATTCATTTCTGCTTAGGCCTTGGATCGTATGGTATTGTATTTACGTTTCGTCCACTCTGTCGACTACTACAACCATTGCGAGTATCCGAACGAAGACGAAATGCCCAACAGATGCGGTATCATCCATGCCAGAGTAACATCGGCAACAAATAAGGTATCAGTAATCCGTTATTCGTGCTTCCACTGGCCCCTCGATCACGTATTCTCATTCGA
The DNA here is from genome assembly GCA_900065295.1 of Paracoccus marginatus. Taxonomy (NCBI): domain Eukaryota; kingdom Metazoa; phylum Arthropoda; class Insecta; order Hemiptera; family Pseudococcidae; genus Paracoccus; species Paracoccus marginatus. The sequence continues at coordinate 6,073 of FIZT01010033.1, forward strand.
ATCGCTCTAGCAGGTGACCTCGGACGAAGTTAGCGAATATTGCAAAGCATTCCAAGGTAAATTAGCCCACCTTATCGAGCCATCAGCCGAATTGACCGAGGAAGAGATCACCAAACTGGGTATGAAAGACCCTAATGCCGAAGTAGACAAGTTCATCGCGGCCAACACTCAAGAACTTGGGCCTCAGAAATGGCTCTGTCCTTTATCTGGTAAAAAATTCAAGGGACCCGAGTTCGTTCTCAAACATATACAGAACAAACACGCTGAAAAGATCGACGAAGTCCGTTTAGAGGTAAGTAGACTCTTTTGGGATAAGCAGACTCGAACGTGGATTGATTTACGTTGCTATTTTACAGGTTGAATATTTCAATAACTATCTACGAGATCCTAAACGTCCTCAACTACCCGAACATCCGGGAAATAAACAAGCCAAGGCGCCGGAACCTGTCGTACCGAGTGGTGTGATGGCTCAAGCTCATCCCAACCCGTAAGTGCATTACATATTTCGACCTACTGATATAAATTACAACTCGCCCTCCTAACTTGCAATTTTCTTCCTTCAGTTATCAGTATAGCATGGCAGGCGGTATGTTCACCGCTGGAGGATACCATCGTGGTATGAATTACGGATATTCGCGCGGCCCTAGACCTAACTACGGTGGCGGAAGAGGACGGTAAGAAATATTGACCACTTAGTCACACTAGTAAGTGCACGTTTTACGTCGACTAAATTAGTGGTTCTAATTACAGAGGAGGAGGCGGCGGCGGCGGTGGTATGGATCACCGTCCAATTATCCACTACCGAGACTTGGACGCTCCGAAGGAACCCGATGAATTCATCTAAGCTCGCTAAGATGTACTTCAAGCTGCGCAAATCTGGGATTTTTCAAACGGAAATCAACATTTTTCTATCCTGGTGTTGGATACCTTTTGTGTAAAGATTATTTTTCACGTTAAATGAACTTGCTTAAGTGGTGTTACATCATCACGTCTTTGTTTCTATCATTCTAGTACGTAAAAATCGCCTCAAATTCGATCATTATGTAAATAATTATTGTTATGAATATCAAATAATTATTGTGTATCGCAGGTTAAGTATTTTTACGGAATATTCTCATGTATCCATTGTATAAATCCTCGACAGTAAGAAATTTACGTAAAAATTATTTCAAGTTATTATTATTTTTAGGTACTGTTCAATCTAAAGTTTAAACTAGAGTACCTTACAGTAATGATTATTATTGTGTAAATAAGTCTAGAAATTCGAATTTATGCACTTTTGTCGTATCGCATGTGTTTTCACATGACTACTTACTGCCTTGTGCGGTTGTAACTTGTAAAAATGAAATTTCAACTCGTATTGCTGAAGTAAAATTTTTCTGAAATTTTATTATTGGAATTTTTCATGTTGAAAATAACAGTGTTGTCAGGTGTGTAATTTCAAAAAAACAAACTACTCGAGGACAGACTGTAGCCATATCCACGATTTCCTTGATCACAATTCGCAACGAAGCGTTATCAGTTCATTTCGTTCGGTGAAATGTTTTTTTGAACGAAAAGGAAAGGAAAGTTTTAAATAGTTTTTGACCCACAGAATACAAATTTGGAAAAACACTTCCTTATATTTCCACTTACGTTATTTTATTCCACGAAGCATCATCATGTTCAAAAAAATAACAAGAGGTTTGCTCACTTTAATTAAAACCATTCCCCTTTCTTATACCGGTCTCAATACAACCGTTTTCCTTTGCGTTAGATCTACTCATGGAGCCTAATTTGCTGAAAGGCTTTGCCTCAAGTCGAAGAAATCAAAGTGTGAAAACAGCCGTCGTAATGCTGAACATGGGAGGCCCTCAGCACGTCGATCAGGTATCCGATTATTTACACAGGATCATGACCGACAGAGATATGATCCAGTTGCCAGTGCAAAGGTATTAAGGGACACTATTACCACTGAAGTGGGGTAGTTTTAATCAAGCTTTAATCTACCTACATCTCATTTCTGTGTAGTTTTCTGGGACCGTACATAGCCAGAAAAAGAACAGCAGATGTGCAGAAAAAGTACATGGAGATTGGTGGAGGGTCGCCCATTTTGAAGTGGACAAATTTACAAGTTGGTTCGATCGTTATTTTGAGCTCATAATAGGTATATACTTATGACCGTTATTTTGTACAGGGAGAATTAATGTGTAAAAAGTTGGATCAAATGTCACCGGAAACCGCACCTCATAAGCATTATGTTGCATTTCGTTACGTAAATCCACTCACCGAAGAAGCGTTAGAACAAGTTGAAAAGTACAGTATTGTTTTCTTTGTAAAGATAAATATCGTCGAGTGTTTGAAGTTGTGTTTTTCAATTGGTGTTTTATTTTTTCGGCAGAGATAAAGCTGAAAGAGTTGTGTTGTTTTCGCAGTATCCTCAATATAGTTGTGCTACGACCGGATCCAGTTTCAATGCGATTTATACGCATTATTTAAAAAAGTACCCAATTTATACTACCCATAATCGGTTGTATTATTTTCTCAAGATGCAATAATTTGAAATTTTTGCCATTTAGAACGCTTCCGGCTTCGGTTAAATGGAGTTTAATTGATCGTTGGCCAACGCATCCATTTTTGATAAAAACAGTCAGCCAAAAAATCGTAGAAGAATTGAAAGAGTTTCCAGAATCGATACGTTCCAAAGTTGTGATTGTTTTTTCAGCTCATTCTTTACCTATCAAGGTACCTCTGACGAGTGGTAATTTAATTGTATTGTTTCTATTCATCGAACTAATAGGATCACAATTTTTTAGGCTGTAAATAGAGGAGATGCCTATCCGTCTGAAGTAGGTGCGACGGTGCAAGCGGTAATGCAAGAATTAGGTTATAGGAATCCGTTCATTCTGACTTGGCAATCGAAAGTAGGACCCCTACCATGGCTCGGACCCTTTACCGATGAAGCTATCGAAGGTACTTGTTCGCGTGATTAATTTGGTTTGAATTCTCTCAAAATATGACCGATTTTTTTGTGGCAGCATATGTGAAACAAGGTGTCAAGAATTTTGTCATGGTTCCCATCGCTTTCGTTAACGAACACATTGAGACGTTACACGAGATGGATATCGAATACTGTCAAGATCTTGGCAAAAAGGTAACGTTTATTTGTCACTTTCATACGTATTCGAAGAATTCTCTGAAACTGACCCTATTCAATAGGTTGGAGTTGAAGTGATTAGAAGAGCAGCAGCACCGAATGATCATTCGTTGTTTATCGACGCATTGGCTGATATCGTTACTCGTCATCTTCGTAATAATGAACCTATTAATCCCAAGTTTATGTTGAGATGTCCTCACTGCGTTAATCCAAAATGTCACGAGTCGAAGCAGTGGTTCGAGAAACTTTGTTCTTCGTAATGATTAATTCATTTACGTTAGGACATGATGTGGTCGCCTTTGAGGCTGTGGTTTCTTTGTACAACCGAACTACCTGCAATGGATTTTACCAATTTTTACTTTCTCGGGCCAAACTTTGAACATGAGTGTTTTTATTTATCAATTGTTGAACATTATTGTCGTTATTGTTTTTATTGTTAATGCATCGTTGAGCAAATACTTTGTGTACATTTGTAAAATAAAACCATACACGGCCTGTTATGCACTCATTTTGTTTGTAATCAAATTTCTCGTTACTTCTGATAATACTGAATATGACCAAAGCGATCTTTCGCTCCAATATTTCATCGGATTTACTCGTTACTAATGAATAATCAAATAAATACACCGATGTTTCATCTTCTAATCATTAAATTTTTATGCAAATAATTCGACAAATCTATATTTACAACTTATAGAAATAATATAAAACTGTATGTATCCCACGAAAATTCTCATCGCCTTCTCGATGACGTTGATTTGACTCTGAAACAATGACGAAAAAAAAGGTCACTATAACTCGACACATAACACCGCGTATTTTCAAATGCAACACATACTTGCGAGCGGTTTTAACAAAACACCAATCTACGGTAATGGGTTGACCCAAAATATCGGAATTATTGAGCGCTTCTTTGGCAGCAACGGCTTCCTTATACGATTCGTATTCGATTAAAGCGTATCCCTGAATTATTAATAAGTTCATCGTTAGAAAATAAGACTCATTTCGTATATTCCGTTGAAAACAACACCGATCTTACTTTCAAGAAACCAGTTCTTCGGTCCAAGTTCAAATGTAGATTTTTGATTTCGCCGTATTCGGAGAACTTATCGTGAATATCGTCTTCTTGGGCTTCTTCGTGTACACCAGTTACGAATAGAATCCAACCTTCGACAGCTAAAAACATACGATACGGTTTAGAAATCGTATTATCTGAACCAATGGTACATTTCGTAGGAACTTACATCTTTGTGGGCCGAAATCTTCGACGTCGTTATCAGAGACGCGATCGTACTTCATTCTCTCTCGCGTGGCCAGTTCCGAGCCGAATCCTCGGCCTCGCTTCTTCCTCGCTTTTTCTTTGAGCATGTTAACTCTTCCTGCGAATGTACATCGAAGATAGGCGAATTAGCGGCGTATTTGGATAAAAAAAATGATAAAACACTCCCAAGACAGGAAGTGAAATATGTGGTGAGATGAAAGATTGCAAACTTACGGTCTCCGTCGTCGTCCATTTCAAAGTCTTCGTTATTTTCCAAGTCCAATACGTCCGCCATATTAAATTACTAAATTTGTTTTAAATTTGAAATAAAACTAACAATATTCTATTCTCAGTACTGTTTTAATTCGAAATCGAAGTGTTGTTTAAAGTTGTCGTACTTATTTTTGTTAAAATGGCCTTCTAAATTGTATTTTGATTCAGAATTTTACTGCAGCATTTAAAATTGTGCTTTTTATCTTAGCTCTTAACTTGCACTGTCCAAATCGGGAGTCAGTCTGCTTCCAGAGACGAGAGAGCATAGAAATTATTCCACCTATGTTGATGTCTGGCTGGCCTAATGAATCGACTAATTAAGGAACTCAGAAATTCAGAATCCTAATTTACTATTCGTATAAAACAGGAGACATATTTTCATTAATGATTTTGCCACATTTGAAGCTTATTCGAACGCACCTTCGGATGGAAATGAAGCAAGATGATCATCTCGCTGTCGCAAGATTGGAAATGGTATGTGGCAGAACGTATTCAAGAATACATATGAAGAATTTATGGACGATTTGCCCGGATTTGCTAATCGATCTTCGAGCAAATCGTCAAGAACTCGTCAACTTCGACGAATTCCTATGGAATCGCTGTTCGCTGGCGAAAGAAATAAAACAAAAAATACGTATTTTGATTTCTTATTCACAAAATAAAAGTAAAATAATAACTTTGTATTCGGTAGGTACGTAGTATTTGAAAAGGTAAGGGAAAAAACAAGTACCTACCAAGGAGATGTTTGATTTCATCATAAGACACATTAATTACATAGAAAATATTGTACAAAAATAAAAAGTAAGCATAATATTGATATTTCCAGGTATAAAAAGCGCAACAAATATCATACTTATATATGTAAATGTTAACAAACATAATGGTAACCAAAGCTTCTTTTTTAATTATTTGTGCTTTAGAGAAAATTTTACATTTTTTTTTTTTTTTTTTACTTCAAATTTTTCGTAATTAGCTAAGGATAGATACAAATTACCTACACAATATGTGAAATTTTTCATCGAATATTTTTGTACCAAAAATTGAAAAAATGAAAATAACCAAATTTGTACACTTTTGCAACCCTTCTAGTCCAAAATTTGATTTCAAAAATAAAAGGAATGAAAAATGAAAACAAACAAACAAGCCCTTCCGAATTACAATTTCGAGTAAAATGAAATTCGCCAGAGATGGAATGAAAAACTTCGGATAACTTGTGCGAGGCGTTCAAAATGTGTAATAATTTTCAAGCTGAAGCGTCAAGATGAGCCGATCAAATAGAAGCGGACTGGGGCAGTGAAAAAAATCGCCTTAAGTAGACAATTGAACGACTCGTGGCGGTGAAACAAACCCAGGATAAATTTTTTTCAAACTGTGCAAGGGCACATAAACTCCTATGGCATTTTGAGAAGAAAAAAAAAACTTGACGAAATTGGACCTCGTTTGGGTGAAAAAAATTCAAAAACTAAACGATTAACGATACGAATTTCGAGAATAAAATAACAATTACATACACGTATAAAATTGTACATTCCAAATGAACCATGTTTTTTTTTAACAATAAAAAACGTATTATAAAAAAAAATTGTTCGTCGTTCTAAAAAAAAAAAAAAAAGAAAAATTACATATGAGATCTTAAATCACACGAAAAACAAATAAAATAAAAATAGAAGATAAAATCGAAAAAATTTAACAAATATAAAAATCGGCGTCGAAATTGGCGCGTCGTCTTATACAAATACTCTATAATCGTCGATAATTTCACAGGCTGCGACTGCGTTCAAAGAGTGTTGACTGAGGGAGGCTCGAATTCACGCAGGGAAATAGTCGGTAACGAATGAGTATCATTTGAACGAGACTCTATCTGGATGGTTCGACCATTTTCAGACACAGATTATGGTCGCGTACGTCTCCCCAGCCACCGTTACCTTTGGCTTTTTTCAAATATTTCTTGGGTACGGTGTAGGTGAGATACAAATCTTGCGGGTAGAAGTACGCGGTCGAGGTTACCAGCAGTTTCTGCACTCTTCTCAGCGTCTGCGTGCTTTTGCAGCTGTTTTTATGGTGCACGCCGCTGTAAAAATAGATGCCCAGATAAGTACATACATATAACGTACAGTACACAAGTCTACCTCCACAGCTATACAGATTAATAGCGTAATGCGATGGCAACTGCATACGTAAATGGCGAGGTACAGCACATGCTGGAAACGTGTACCACGAAGTACGAACCCGCCATATGACCAGGAGATTGGCGCTAGCGGATGGTCGACGGACGTGTGTGCATAAATACTAACCATTCGCCAATATGGAAGACTCTAGGAGCACGCAGGACCATGGCGGTTAGCTCCTTCGAAAGACATTTACTCGATACAGCTAATAAACTCCAGTCCCAATTGTAGTCGTCGTATGTGCAGAATGTCTTCGCGCAGGATTTCAATTCTTCCCAAACTGAACGGTTGAACGCCATGCCCATGTTGTGTTTGCTACTGCTCCATTGCGTTATTTCGGCCTTCAAAAACAAAAAAAAAAAAAATTGTTAAAAAGGCTGAACTGAACTGTATCCGAGTTGAAATTATTTTAACCGAGACAAATCTAATTGACTCAACATGAAGATTTTGGCACAGTGTTGCCATCAATGCCTTTGATCCAGATTGAATTGAACCTCAATTTTCAGATACATTCAAGATTCAAATTTTAAATACTATTTTTTGCAAACTTTTTTCAAATTAATTTTTTGATTAAAATTTTTGAATTAGGTGATTTTTTTGAATTTTTTAAATATTTTTTTTTTTTTTTTTTTTAAATTATGTATTTTTCGAATTTTTCAAATAAATGTTTTGAATTTTTAAATTTTTCAAGATTTTTTGAATTTTCCAAATAATATTTTTGAATTTTTGAAATTAATTTTTTGAGATTTTCAAGATTTTTAAACGTTTTTTTTTAATTCTTCTTAATTTTTTAAATTATTTTTTTGAATTTTTTGAATTATTTAAATAATTTTTTTGAATATTTTTTCAAAATTTTTAAAGTATCTAAATTTTCCCATTTTTTTTTTGAAATTAAAAAAAAAACAATTTTGGATTTTGGATCTTTTCTTAAATTTTTTGATGCGATATGCCATTGTAAAATTTTTACTAAAAATTTTAAAAAACCTGCAGTCACCTTTTTCGAATCAGCTGCGAAGTCGACACTTTTCAAATACGACCCTAGTGATAGAATTTTACAATTAGGACAAGCTGATTGTCTGGCATGCTCCATCAGGTGCAACATATGTATGAAATCCTGCGCCACGTAATGATCTTCTTCGAAAAACACCACCAAACCTAAAAGAAAAACATAAGCAAATTAAAAAGACGAACATGGAACTGAGGAACATGAACACAGTTACATTACAATAATATACGAGTACGTTTTCACTTTCGTTAAGTTTTTTTGATTTTCTTGAAAACTCAAAATAATCGTAAAATCCCCGAGCGAAAGTGCTTTTCAAGTTGGTTAGTTTTCGTTCATTTTTTCGCTCAGAATTTGGGCGGAAATCGAGCGAAAGTTGTTTCAGTGATCGCTCATTTATTCGCTGGGAATTTGAGCAAAACCCGAGCGAAAACTGTTTCAGTGATCGCTCATTTTTTTTGCTCAGAATTAGGGCAAAAATCGAGCGAAAGTGTTTTTGACGTCGCTCATTTCCCGCTCATGTTTAGCTCAGAATTTGAACGAAAATCGAGCGAAATTTGTTCAAGTGATCGCTCATTTTTTGCTCAGAATTCGAGCGAAAATCGAGCAAAAGTTGTTTTGGTGTCGCTCATTTTCGCTCGGAATTTGAGCGAAACCCGAGCGAAAGGTTTTTTGACGTCGCTCATTTCCCGCTCATGTTTTATTCGGAATTTGAGCGAAATCCGAGCGAAAACTGTTTTAGTGATCGCTCGTTTTTCGCTCAGAATTCGAGCGAAAATCGAGCGAAAGTATTTTTAACGTCGCTCGATTTTCGCCCATTTTTCACTCAGAATTTGAGCGAAACCCGAGCGAAAGTTGTTCAAGTGATCGCTCATTTTTTGCTCAGAATTTGAGCGAAAATCGAGCAAAAGTTGTTTTTGTGATCGCTCATTTTTCGCTCGGAATTTGAGCGAAACCCGAGCGAAAACTGCATTGGTTATCGCTCATTCTTCGTCCAGAATTCGAGCGAAAATCGAGCGAACGTCGCTCGGTTTTTGCCCATTTTTCGCTCAGAACTTGAGCAGAACCCGAGCACAAGTTGTTTTGGTGATCGCTCATTTTCCGCTCATTATTCGCTCAGAATTCGAGCGAAAACCGTGCGAAAGTGTATTTGATGTCGTTTGGTTGTCAGTCAGTTTTTTCACCCATTTTTTCGCTCAGAATTCGAGCGAAAAACGAGCGAAAGTTATTTCTGTGTCAACTTATTTTTCGCTAATTTTTCGCTCAGAATTTGAGCAAAAACCATCAAAATTCCAGCGAAAAACGAGCGAAAGTGTTTTTGATTTCGCTCGATTTTTGCTCGATTTTTTGCACCACCAAATTTGAGCGAAAATCGAGCGATTTTTTTTGTGTTCGCTCATTTCTCGCTCAGGATTTGAGCAAAGACTCAGCGAAAGTGTTTTCGATTTCGCTCGATTTTTGCTCGATTTTTTGTACCACCAAATTCGAGCGAAAACCGAGCGAAATTTTTTTTTGTGTTCGCTCATTTTTCGCTCAGGATTTGAGCAAAGACTGAGCGAAAGTGTTTTTGATGTCACTCATCTTCCTTGGGCGTTTTTCACATCATAACAACCAAATTCCATAGGTTAGTTGCTAATTTCAGCTCTGGGGTACTTTCGTCATTATTATGCACCGGTATTCTTTGTAATGATTCCTCAGAAATGTCCTTCAGTCGAATACACGCCACTTGGCAAAAGCGTAGAAAAAAATACATAGGCTGAAAACCAAGTAGGTATAACTTTTTCGCCGCATTGTTCGTATTTACAGCTTTTCACGTATCACTTTCTTGTCACGTTCGTATTTCGTGCGTCGAAAAAAAATAGGTATTCATTTTAAAAATAAACACCGATAATTTTCACGGGTAAACACTCGGTTATTCGGCTCCAAAGTAGAGTTGATTTTATTGATTAAATATTGGCGTTGTTCTATTGAGCGATTTGCGAACAAAACGTATTGCGTACAGCCCGATTCCCGGATGAAATAACGAACGTAGGTACGTACGTAGGTAGGTAGGTAAGGCAGATACTATATCTCACAAAGATGACGAAATCACCCTTCCGACACAACCATTTGCGGGAGAATTTTTTAATTATTGTACTTTTCTTCTCGTCAGTTGCGAGGAATTTCTCCCCACCCAACGTAGGTACGTAAAACATTCGAAACTTTTATTAGCTTTTTATCAAAAGATTCTTCCTCATTTCACATCAAAATATTTCTATTTTTTTTTTCTGTATTTCACAAAACAAGCTTCAACCCTCGCAGAAATTTTTCTCATAATTGAATTTTCATCCGACTACCTCGAAAAAGAAAGCTCGCGTCGTGTCTTCGGAGCTCGTAAATATTTCACGGTTCGTTATTGCCGAGGAATTAACATTATTCGAGCTCGACTCGGTATTAAGTAAAGGCAGAGCAACGAGGCGAAGCTGCAGGCGAGAACTTGAGCAGAGTCGACAACGACAAAGGCAACAGACGCGTCGAATTAATAGCGTAAACATCTTAACGACAGTGTTCTTTAATCGAACGCGCTTTTAATGGCGAAAAAGCTCGAAAGTTACGAGTTTTAAAATTATACCCGTCTAGGTTCCGCGTCCTTTTATCTTTTTCGCTCGGCCGCGATGAAGAAATAAGAAGACCGAAATAGGGTCGTATTATAAATATGGCGTAATAAAATCACTCGAGGCAATGTCCACGTTTATTTTCATACACCTTAATCCAATATTCATTAAAGACGAGCTTTATCGCGGTTTCCATAAAAACGGTAATTTTTTTCAAACCCGCGTTTCCTAATGTATTATTCAAAAAGCGAACCGAACCGCTTCGTAGGGATATTTTTCACCATCTTATGGTACGTTAGTAGATACGTATTTTGGACGGTACGAATAAAATGCACTCACCCGTGTAGTTTTTCGTGGCATTTAAACCGTTAAAGACGCGATTCGCCTTCCACCACCAGTGGTGCTTGGTCTGGGTGAATTTCGCTTCTCGGTAGTGACTGTACAGGTCCGGATGTAAGGCGTTATTGCACTTTCTTTCTACGGCTCTGAAACCAAAAATAAATAAATTTTCAATTTAATTCGGAAAAAAAAACCTAAGACGATTTTAATACTAGACATCGCTCGTCTTGACTCATTTTTAATTTTTTTAATTACCAAAAACCCACACTACGTTTATTCGATAGAACGTACGAAAAGCGTAAATAAAGGAAAAACTCGACACACGTCACTCGCACGCGCGTATCTGTCTGAAACCGAAGCGTCGAACCGAACCGAAAGCGAACGGAAATGAAAAAATCGCACATGGTGTTTATTAAGAAGGGGCCAGATTAAAAATGCCTCATCGCAGTCAACTTCGGCTTCATCTTCCATTTCACGCTTCGTCGAATACGTGTACTGCAAATATTTCAACAACAGCCAGCCCAGCCTTACTTTATCTCGTATTTGCAAATAATTTGAATTCTATCAACTTTTAGCCGCTTGGGTCTTCGCCTTTAACTCGAACTGAAAAAGTTGGCCGTGTTTACCGAATGTATTCAGGTAGGTACGTGTTGAGCAAAACAAAAAGCCAGGGGGTTAAGAGAATACGTAGATAGGTCGACGTATTTGTACATTTGCGGATTTTTCGAGCAAAAAAAAAAAAAAAGAATTAAATAGTGCTCGAATAAATATAAGTACGTACGAGCGAAAGTGTTATATTAAATGCGAGAGAGAAAATACAGGGGTTGGATGGAAGGAAGAGAGGGAGGAAAATAATGCCGAAACGAAACTATACAATTTCCTAAACTTTGAAAGGACTTTTAGATGTTTTTACAGAAGTCTATTAAAACTTTCCCGAGCAAAAAGCGTGTCTTTTAGGAATCGATTAATTTCTAAAATTAAAAAGTGTACGAAGAAATTAAAAAAATGTTATTAATACGCCCATATGATTCCTAAAAATGAAGTATTATCAAGTTGAATTTTGAAACAGAAAAAAAAATGAGAAGATTAATTTGAAAAATACAATGAAACTTGGAAAATAAAATAATAAAGTTTGAGGATAAAAAATTCAAAAGTAAAAGAAATATTGAAAATTTTGGAAAATTTCATAATTTTACATCAAAAAATCCAAGTGGCGCTGAGAGCAGCAAAAAATATGATAAAACTTGAAATACAAATAGGTACTAATAATTGAAGAAAATTCCAAAAAAATCAAAACATTGAAAGATTTTTTTTAAAAAGTGGAAAAAAGACCATTCGACAAGTGAAAAAAATACCTTATAAAAACAACTAGAAATCCCTACAAATTTCATTGATTAATTAAAAAAAAAAAAAAAAAATTGAAAACGTGAAAATTTAAAATTTAAAAAAAATTATGAATTTGGAGAAACTTCCAACCTCGCGAATTCTGAAAAACTGGTAAATTTGGGCAAATTGCCAAATTCAAGTGAAACAAAAGTAAGAAAAGCGAATTTACAACAAATGACAAATTTAAAAAATGAATAAATTTTGGAAAAATTACAAATGAAAAATTTATACAAAGAAAAAAATTAATAAAAAACTAACAATACTTGAATAAAAAATGGACGATTTTTGAGGAATTTTGAAAAATAAGAAAATTTTTGGAAAATTGAGAAATTTGGACAAAAAAAACTGATAAATAAAAATAAAATTGAAAAATTGAGAAAAAATGTAAAATTTAGAATGAATGAAATTTGAAAAAATGATGAATTGATGAAAATTCGTGGCATGAAAGTTTTACAAATTTTTGAAAATTGGCACAGAAAAATTTTAAAATTCGGAAAAAATAGTACCTGGAAAATTGGAAAAATTGACAAATTGGAAAAATTAAAAAATTTGGATAAATAGACAAATATGAAAAAATCAAAACAAATCAAAAAATTGAAGGAACTAAGAAATTTGGAAAATTCAGAAAAATTCAGAAAAATTTTTTAAAAAATCAAAAAATTTAAAAATTGGAAAAATTAAAAAATTGAGGAAAAAATGTAAAATTTTGAAAAAACGATAAATTGAGAAAAATTCATAGCATGGAAATTTTACAGTTTTTAAAAAGTTGACACAGAAAAATTTTTAAATTTGGAAAATTTGAAAAATTGAAAAATTGGGAAAAATTGAAAAATTTGGATCAATAGACAAATCTGAAGGAAGGAACTAAGAAATTTGGAAAATTGATAAATTCAGAAAAATTAGAAAGATCAAAAAATTTTAAAAATGGAATAATTTGAAAAATTGGAAAAATTAATGAAATAATTTCAAAATAATTTTAAAAATTTAAAAAGAGAAAAATTAAGCGATTTGAAAATTTTGGAAAAATTGAAAAAAGAAGAAAAAAATTCAAATGTAAAATTTCGAATTTGAAAAAACAATAAATTGATAAAAATTCATTGCATGAAAATTCTACAGATTTTGAAAAGATTGACCAAAAAAAATTTTTTTAATTCAGATGGAAACTGGAATTTTTGACAAATCAGGAAAAATTGAAAAATTTGGATAAATAGAAAAATATGAAAAAAACAAAACAAATCAAAAAAATTAAGGAAGTACAAAATTTGGAAAATTAACAAAAAATCAGAAAAATTTAAAAAATTTAAAAAAATTGAATAATTGGAAAAATTGGAAAAATTAATCATAGAAATGAAAAGAACATTAATAAATTCAGAAAAATTAAAAAATTTGAAAAATTTGGAAAATTTAATAATTTGAAAAATTGAATAATTTAAAAAATTGAGAAAAAAATGCAAAATTTGGAAAAACGATAAATTAAGAAAAATTCATAGCATGGAAATTTTACACTTTTTAAAAAATTGATACAGAAAAATTCGGAAAAAATGGAAACAGGAAAATTTGGCAAAAATTGAAAAATTTGGATAAATAGACAAATTTGAAAAAAAAAAAAAATTGAAAATTTTGAAAGAACTAAGAAATTTGGAAAATTAATAAATTCAGAAAAATTGATAGAAAAATTTGGAAAATGGAATGATTTGAAGAATTGGAAAAACTAGGTAATAAGAAAGGAAAGTGAATAGATTCAAAACAATTTGAAAAATTTGGAGAAGCTTGGAAGATTAGCAAATTCAGAAAGATCGAAAACTTTGCACAAAATTGTAGAATTTGGAAAATTGAATGACTTGAAAAATTGAAAATTTTGGAAAAAAAATAGATCAATTTAGAAAATTACCAAATTCAAAAAAATTGAAAAATTGTAAAATTTGGAAAATCAAAACATGTGAAAAATAGACAAATTTGAGGAAAATAATTGAAGAGAAATTCAAACACAGGAAAAAATGAAAAAAATAATCAAATTTGGCAAAATTTACGCATCCGGAAAAAATTTCACACAGCTCACTCCACTCTCAGTATCTCCTCTTACTAACGTGCCAAGTTTGAGGAAAATCGGTTCTACACTCGCAGCATATTAAACTCCAAAATTGTAATCAAATGAAGAATAATTCAGAAAAAAAAAATTTTAAATAATAATAAAATGATTTTTAGATAAATTCAAAACACATAAATGATTAGCGCAAATTCGTACTTACTCTTTGATATTAATATTCCTGGGACAATCGTTTTTCGACTCGCCGGGAAATTCATTAGGATGCGTTTGAATGGAATACGGATAAAAAATTTGCATAACTTTACAAAAGTCTATGCTCTGTATGACGTTATTAATTTCTTCATCGTAATAATCGTGACTAAAGACTAGTAAGGCATTTTCTATGCCTTCCGTTTGAGCAAGACTAATTATAGTATGTCTTAAATACATCAGTCGATTGTGTACCTGCGACAGAGCAAAAAAAAAAAACCATACAGTGAGTCTGCGATGGTAATTAATTAGCATAAAAATTAAGCGGATCGTTGGGCTAACCTCGCGTTTAGTTTTTTAATTGGCACTTCGCACGTGGACCGAATTACCGAATATAAAATTAATAAAAAAAGGAGAACACGTCGTCGCGTCGTGTCGCAGACGTATACACCTAGTTCTCCAAAGACCATAAGTATAAGAATTATTTCCTTATCGGTGTTTAGTCTGCGTAGCGTAGGTACATTTTTATATGCGAGATTAATTTTGAAACGGCGAATGAAAACAAGGCTAGATATACGTCGATTTAACAAACCAGACTCAGTGTACTGGAGTCGGTTAACCGCAAATTCCATCAAAACGTATCATATTCATTAAACTTGCAAGTTGCAATACAAAAGAGCCCGTTTGATTAGAATATTCGTTCGGACGAAAGCCCATCGACCGAAAGAAAAAACCTCAAACGGATTGTAAGCCGATGAAAAATGATGTACTATTTGGCGTTCGGTAAAAGGGTCTTGCTCCTGAAACTCATCAGACTGTATAAAGGCGAAATTCGCACTTGGATTTTACGTGCGGTTTGCTCGGCTCACAGCTGAGCCCAGCTGAGCCAATCCAATATGGACCATATGAAGCATATGGTACGTACTCGTACATGTAAAAATAATACCAAACTGAATCAATCCGCTTACTTGTATAACTATGACTAGAGAATCGTTTTGTAGAGGCCCGAAAATATCTTCATTCAGCACCGTCTGAAGTTTATTATATTCGTCGATGCGGCGTTGAATCTCGTTTATACTTAGGGCCTGTTGAGATGGTGTTTTCGACGAGCTCGCATTGGCGGCAGCAACCGTTCGCGCTGCTACAGTGGTGTTTTTTATTTTGCTCACTAAATATTTATGATATGCCTGCGAATAACATACGTGAAATGAGAAAAAATTGTATTATTTTCGAACGCGATAACAGCTCATCGTAAACGTATTGAAATTGCCAGCGCGAGTACCAATTTTTTTTTTTTTTTTCGTACGAATAGGCTCGTAATATAAGTATATAAGTATGGAATTGAATCAAAAATGAGGGAAAAAACGCGAATATGAAAGATGTGTAGGTAGGAACTAGGTACGTAGATAGGTGAAGCTGAAGTACATAGAAAGAATTCTTATACGACGAGTGCAATTACCTACGCAGAAAGTCAGGAATTTCAATTCGATACGCGTTTGTCTACCTTTTTTCCCCTCCAAGTTCGGCGTTCGCAGCGAACAAGCCCGGCTTTTATTTATTATTTGGTGTGTAGGTAGTTTTGAAGCAATTGGAGAGTTTTATTAGAATTTATTTATTTTTCCCCGATATAATAAGAAAAAAGCCAAGAGGAAAATTGCAAGGAAAATGAGATTTGGAGCGAGGCTTTTCTATCGCGAAAAAATAGAGGGAGACAATTCATTTCAATTTCGAATTTTTCGAATAACATGAGCAAGAATTACAAAAAAAATTAATTTTGCATTTTTTTACAATTTGGCATTTCTGGTGAATTTTTCAAAATTTCGAAAACGGTTTCCAAAAAAAAAACAACACCAGATTCGTGTTCAACGATGTCGAATTAGTACAAGAAACACTTTGAACATTTTCTAATCGAACGAGGAGAGTTTTTGAAAATTTTCCGTCCGAAGGGTGTAGCTTGTTTTTTTACATGCATTTTGAAAAAAAAAATCAAAATTTTGAAAAAACTTTCAATAGACAAACCGACACCCGATTCGTGTTCAGCGAACTCGAATTAGCACAAAAAACATTTTATAGATTTCGTAACTGCGGTCAGGGGCGAGTATTCGAAAATTTCTCAGCGTTAGGTACACTCGCGATGGTTGTTCGCATGCATTTTTCAAAAAAATTGATTTTCGGATTTCTTCCATTAAAATAAGAAACAACCCTTTCTTCCTGACTAATTTTAGGTCGTGGAATTCGAATTTGGCACTGAAATTGAGCTTACTCGATATTTTTTCAATTTGGCTTTGTCGCAATCTGGTGATTTTGTCGGAATTTCGAAAAACGCTTGCAATAGAAAAACCTATGCCATGCGGAAAAGTGAGGTGGGAAGCTGATTTTTGGTATAGAGGTCTATTTTGATGTCCTGATGAAGGATATTGGGTGTCCGGGCATGTCCAGTGTGAGCGTCTCTCCTTATTGTGGATCTTAGCCCCCAAAATCGGTTTTTGGTCAATAACGCCCTAAATATGGGTCCTAGCACAAAAAGAGTAGTATACAATTTTAATCTACACCAAATTACCTATCCAATGACATATCGACGACTTTTG